>JAJHUR010086673.1:0-17819 GCA_027495735.1 Lutjanus campechanus
CACAGTGATAAAACCCAGTATAACACTGTATAATATTAAATTACACATCTAGATTTCTAGGAGAACACAAACAACTCTTTTTTTTTATAAAGAAAACTAGATTACAGATCAACTTATTTTAGGAAAATGCCTTCCTGTGGGACTAAATTCATTTTCTTTGACCTTTGATATTTTCTTCACATGCTAATTTTCATATTTGTTTACCATTCAGCCATCTTGAATCATGCTGCTCTGTTCTGATCGGATGATGATCTCCCAGGGTACGGAAAATAGCAAAGTCCCTTCCCATGAAATCAGCAGATGTGCCAGAGTACAGCTCTCCATCTGCCAGTGAGAAAAGTATAGTTAGGAACAAATGACCATTTCTGAAGCCAATGTGTACTTCCTGGAACTAATCAAGGAAAGACGGACATCAAACTCACCGATCAGGAGCGAGGCCGAGAGCATTTTGGGGTCGTAGGGGCTTTTCCCGCGGCCGTTCTCGAAATGTGAGGACAGTCGAAAGATGTTGTCCTGTGGTGGGAAGGGTCAGAGTTCAAAAGGAGGCCAGTGAAAGCCACATTAAGTCCGGCCAAAGGTACATTAATAGCCTGTGTTTCAAATTACACCAAATTCTCATTATAGCAGCACTGTGTTGGGATGAGACGCACCACAACTTCAAGCCAGACATGAGCAGTAAGATGTTTTGATGCAACTTTACTATAAAACTACCCTTAAAAATCATTCATAAATGGTTATAATTAGGTTGTAAAGACTTAAATAATGAATAAGCTGTTTAATAAGATCATTAGATAAAAAGGGCAACAGTGACCTGTTGCTTGTGAGCCCACATTTACTTTTATTGTGAAGCCTCAGCTCTCATTGCTGACTGAGTTTAACTTTGACTTCTGAATCAGCAGCATTTATACCTGTCAGCTGTTTGATAATATATTACTGAGATTTAACCACCATCACCATATTTCAATAATCAAAAAGTTTAATCTTTCATATCAAATGAACATCAATTTACCAGATTCATACACTAACGCTTTGGCAATATTGTTAAGCTTGACATTTTCAACATGATATCTGCAGCCTTCCTCATAATTATCACAGCTTTTGATATGAGATAAGTCATTAATAAATGGTGAGGTTTATTTTACAGTTTACAATAGGACTCCTTTGTCCAGTTATAAATGTTAGTAACTAATTTATTAAGATTAATTAGTAGTAAGCAGTGACTGGGTCGTCCCAAATAATGAGCCTACATTTAGTTATGAAAAGTTGTGCAATAATGATAATAATAACAAACTCTCAAATGTATATATGAACATAAAACTATTAAAATTATGATACTAATGAAGGCACAATTAAAAAAATATAAAGACCAAGTTAAAAACAGAACAATAAAATAGCAATATAAACAGGGAATATGAAAGCAACACAATAAAGGAAGAACACAATAGTGGAATAATTAAAATATTGTTAAGAGTAGTGTAGAATATAAGCATAAGTTGTTTATAATTGTTTACTAATTATTTATAAAGCGTTTACAACATAATTTATAGTCGAATTTTAAATATGAATCAATTATTTTAATCATTAATAAGGATCGTCTTTTTGTAAACTGGTAACAATGTTTTTTTTTTAACACTGATGACTTGTCCTGCTTTGGTTACTGATCAACAATAGCTGCTGCAAGTGTGCAACAAAAAGGAATAATGGGGAATAAAGCAGGACCATGCAGCTCACCCTTCACACTCTTTGAATAAATTAAAAGAAAAGTCACAAAAGAGAAGCCCAACTCATTTTTCTTTAAACCAGCTACTGACAACACCTCTTTAAACTCAAATGAAGTCACGCAGGGTCGTCTATACTCAGACCCTGCGTGGTGCACACAGTCATTCCCCTCCCCTTTGTCGGGCTGCAGAACACACGCTGGTACATTGATTAACCTGTAGACCTTTATCAAGATGACTGATTAAACTTTTATGTAGGGGAGAGGTTGTTTAATTTCCGAAGCATGTAGTGACCACTTTTTTCCCCTACTTCTTCGCACAAAAGAAAACATTGATGAGAAGATAATCAATGTAGGGACTGATTACTGCTGTGCTCGACAGAAAAATGCGTGTGTCAGTGCAGCCGGGGCAATTTCTGTGCACAATAATATTGGACTTTCTCTGCCATTAGTTTACTATAGCGCTGTTGTCACATTTCACGACTTGATAATGAATGCTCAATTGAGATCTAAATTACCTTTTGCATATATATAACTGATTAAACATGTAGAAAAAAACCCACACATTTTTGTTATGTATTACCTCTGCCCTCTTGCCCATTTCCAGAAAAGCGCAGATGGGGTGGAAGGCTCCTGTGCCACAGATGTACAGATGGGTCTGGTTGTAGGGCTGCAGGACCCGGATGAAGTTATTACACTCTTTCTGAAAAAAGAAATGAGACAAGGAACATTAAAAAAAAACCCCAACCAATGTGGAACTTCATACAATGAGACATACAGCTGGCAAAGAGATTTAAATATGGATGCAATACCATCTCTGTTATTGTAGTAATCCTACCAGTATAGTATATTATATAGCCTTGTAAAGCATATGAAACTTTGGGGGATTTTTATGAAAGAGATTGCATATGTTAGCATTAGCCTCCATAAAGTCAATTCCCTTCTCCATATCATAAAGTTTAAATTAAGTTTTATCCTTTATAAAAATAACGCTGACACTTTTAATAGAGCAAAGCCCTGACGTGATTCGATTGAAAATAGAGACTAATAGAAAGCAGAGAATAATGGAGAATAGAGAAAAGCTCTGTTGGAATTCCCTTTAAAGCCGGGACTTTCCAGTTGGTTTGGAAAAGACTTACGGTTTGAAACTCAGTCTCCTTCAAGGAAATCCCACCTGTGAGTCAAATCAGGCAAATCAACCTCAGATCTTTAATGATCCATATGTTTGAATTTACTGAGAGTATTTGGGTTGGCTCTGCAGCACATGTTGATAGTCCCAGCAGTGTGAGACTGTTTATTAGAGTGCTAATCAACGGGATTGGTTAATGTAGGAGGGTTATTAGCAGCCTCGAGGAGTTGATTTGGGCACATGTGTTTAAGAGATTAGCCTGGGGTTTGCCTTATTACAAATACATGCCGAACATCCACCTAACAAATAAGTACACATTTGCTTTGGGATTTGGATCCACAGCGCACACATCACATCACATGCAGACAGCCAAATTACTCTTCCTCCCTTTCACACATGTATCTATTCAGGCTTCTAAACCTCACTGACATTTCAGCTGATGATTTGATGATGTCCCACACATGAGACATAAATGAATGCTAAGCTTCACTGAGTTCAGGTTTGAGTGATGACATTTTCCAGCGCTACACCAAATTGACTCTGGCATCGCACGCTGCAAAACCTTTTCCAACAAACAGAATTTCCTGCGATTATTCAAAAAGGCAGAAACTCATGTTTAAGCTCTGACTCTGTCCTCCTTCATAATCTGCTTTAAGGAAGAGTTTGACAATTTGACAAATTTGCTTAGTCACTGTGAGACTTGCTGAGACTTAGATAAGACATCTTCGTGTTCAGTATAAGGTTGGAGCTGGCAGCCTGTTTGGCATAAAAAAAAAGGGGAAAGCAGCTAGCCTGGCTCTGTCAAGTTCATGCAAGACTTGTTTTGCCAGCCAATATGACCATATAGAACAACTACCAGACATATGTTTTACACAGCTTTATGAGTGCTCTCTCCCAGTCTCTCTCTTTGCTGCGAGTCTGCATCAACCTTTTCTCATCAATTAAATGTCAACTTTGACCAAATCTTTTGTTTTTATCGGCTCTCCTGTCTAAACCACAAGGTACCTCGGCCATATTAGCAGCTCACAAAATGTGTACTGCCTATAGAAAACAACCAGGAATACTGTACATTACTGCAAAAACTGTGCTGTCTGATAAGGCTATACATAAAAGATTATGCAAACAGGGAATATTTCCCACCCAACATTTTGGCTCTTGATATTTTTATCTGCCGGACAACTACTTGTAATAAAAGCAGACATATGCCGGTTAACATAAACCCTGGTCCAAAGGTAACAAAATCTGCCTCACAGCACATTTATTAAA
Source organism: Lutjanus campechanus (assembly GCA_027495735.1). Classification (NCBI taxonomy): domain Eukaryota; kingdom Metazoa; phylum Chordata; class Actinopteri; order Lutjaniformes; family Lutjanidae; genus Lutjanus; species Lutjanus campechanus. The sequence goes on from JAJHUR010086673.1 coordinate 4,113, forward strand.
TCTGTTTTACAGGGGTTATGTGTGGGTCTATTTCTTGGCTAGATGCAGTGACTTCCTGAAGTCTTGTCGTCAAAAGTTCAAGGAGCAAAATGGAAAGAGAAAGAAGTCACCGCACATAGCCAAAAAAATTATATGCAAAGTTACGCTGTCTGCCAGCTGCAGCTTCAAACTAAATGTACATACATGATAGTAGCATCAATATATATAATAAGATATATGTGCTTTTATCTTTATGTCAAAATCTTCCCTTAGTTTTGTTATAATAGACATTGTGTAGACTAGTTTCTAACTGACTGGGGTTCATTCAAGCACTCTTTCATTTTACGCATATTATCATTAACCCACTATCCACAACAGCAGCCACATTATTTCACCCACTGTTGCTGAGTTCACAGAGGTAGACTGAACTTGCCTGATGTCTTGTGGCTGACCTCAACCCCGCACGTCTCTGTGTCTATGTGACTGTGCAGCTTAATGTCTTTACCCTCTGCTTTTCCTACTGTTGAACAGCGGGAGCGAATGTCCCCCCACATCATTCTCACGCCCTTATTATATGCATTTCATCAACTCCAATAATCCCTCTCCAGTGTCAGCTCTGTTTGGGATTTTACATGGCTGTCTTCGAGTCAGACTCATTAGCTATGTGGTAGGTAGGTCGCACCTAAACACTGACAGACGTTAGTTATGCGAGTCACTCAAAGTGCGGCTCTGTCTCGCCTCTAGGTGAAAAATGGCCTCCCTGATCACAAACCATGTCATTATGTGAAAACCACAACACCCACAGAGGATAAATGAGTCATTATTGGATAAAATGAATGACTCTCTTTGGACTGAGTATTGATGATGACTTTCCATGGGTGAAATGGGTGGACAGATTTGTATGCGGGTTTGTATATATTTGGAAGAGTTGAGTGAATTTGGAGATTATGCTGAAGTCTCTAATTGACCCTTCCTAAATTCTGGACCAGTAACAGTTGGGTAACCTTGGTACAAGCAGGACCACAGTCAACTTTCTCCTTTCCTGACAAGAAAAATAAATTCTGAAGATCATTAAAAGATGCCGTTGAGGACCCTGTAAAAGTGATAAATAGTAAGCATTAGTTAGCTAATATTAGCAAAAAAAAGTTTTGCTAATATTAATCTACATATTTGATGTAGATTAGCTAGTGAGTTATCAGGGGTGTCCGAAAAATCGATCAAAATGTGCTTTAGTATTTGTTTTTCCTCTCCACTCTACTTGTGGCATCTAGCTTATGTCAGAAGATTTTGAAAATGTAAATGACAGTTGTCAGGGTATAAAAACCAATTATGTGTTTCTATGTTTATATCAAAAAATTGAATCATGACAACCCTACGAGTTACCCAGCATTTTGCTAACATTAGCTATTAGATGTAACTAGCTACCTAACAACTGGTGATGTGGATTAGCTAGCTAGTTAACAAGAGTTTTGCTATACACACTAGCTAACTAGCTTGCTAACAACTGATGTAGATTATCTTGCTTGTGAGCCAGCATTTTGCTAAAATTAGCTGAGACATCAGTAGCTAGCTAACAATTAATGTGAATTAGCTAGCTAGCTAGCCAAAGTTTTGCTACAGAGCAAAACAATTTAACTAGCTGGCTTATTATTATTGTCAAGTAGCTAGCTAGTTAACTAGTGTGTTGCTAATATTAGATAACTTAAGATTTGACTATGTCACTTTTACACGTCCCTCAGCAACATCTTTTAACCATCTTCAAAATTTGGTTTTCTTTTTAACATAGATGAGCGTAGCACAAAGGAAATCTGCGAAGCCTATGGGAAACAGGACAGGAGAAAGTGGACTTCAGTTCCAGAAGCGGCGGGACTTAGGAAGGTTCAATTGAATATGGAAAATGCATGGGATATGTAGGATAACTTTGGACTATCATTATTCCTTTAATATCTGTAATAACTGGTGAAATAAATAGAAATTCAATCAGGCAGTGGAGTCAATCCACACTCCAGTATCTGAACCCTTTGTTGTTGAATCAAATGCAACAACCTGGGCAGTGTTACACACTTGTGCTGCCAAGGAGAATGATACAGCCATCAGGCATTTTGGAGGGCAGCTGTTACATTTGCTCTGCGGCTGTAAATTGTGGTTTGGAGATATGCATCTCTTTGGGAGCTCTGAATGCTTTAGTAATGTCCTAATCAAGGTCTCTCCATGCTGCACCCCATCTCTGCTCTCACCGCCTCATTTTCAAGAGTAAACATTTTCACAGCACGCAAATACCTCATCATTGTGTTTTGTGTGATTTTGTGCTGCCAGAACACATTCTCTTTCCACCGTGTGCGAGGGAGCGAAGGTGTAGCGCTGCCTGTGTGTGTGCGAGAATCCTAAAGAGCTGGCGGTGAGTTAGACCCCCGGTAAAACCTCTGTGATTTAAAAGGACGTAGTAATTCTGGATAATCCTAAAACCCTGCAGCCGCTGCACTCCAGACTCATCCAGCCATGAAATTAAGATCAGATACAACACAGAGAGGGCCTATCCAAACAGCAACACGAAGATAACACGCACTGCCACCGCCAGCGTGCACGCAGACAAAGCTGGTGGCATCTAGTACGTGTTCAGCAAACTTGTGCAGGAACGACACATGTGAGCTAACACGCCGCTCCAGATAACTAGAACTCAAACAATGCACTCCCACATAAATATGCACATATGTGCACACTCCGAGGCGCATACATAAACAGACTCCCAACAACAGCAAATAACCTCGGAGGTAATGCGTCACTGTCCTCGTGCCACTGAGACACAGTGTACACCTTAGTGTGACCGAACATCTGTTGTACAGCGTGTGTAATTGTGGCTGTTAGTGGGGGGACGGCCTACAGAGAGTACAGTGTGCCAGAGGAGAGGAGAAACATGTTTACTGTACTATCATTTGTGCTAATTTCCTTCCTCTAACAGAGCTACAGAGACACCCTGAACTAGATTATTTTTTAAGCGTGGAAGATCGTAAAAACAGGATCAAGGACTATTTGACCCGCTGACACCGTACACGCCCTGTTACTCAATACTGATCATTCATTATTTGATGTAATTAGCTGTATTTTTAGGCTTGTTACTTGTTTCTTTTATGTGAAATCTGTTGTTTCTTGGCCAGGACTCCCTTGTAAAAGAGATTCTGAATCTCAGTGGGAATATCCCTGGTAGAATAAAGGTTAAACGAAACAAAATATACAGATGCTGGATCCAGGCAGCACCTTCTATGCCGTGTTATTGCGACTGAAAGCATCCCAGACAAATTTGAGGAATCACATGGAACTACGTGCTGTCGGACAGCTATATAATTTGTGTAACAATAGAGGCAGAAATTGTAGGGAAGAGTTCAAATGATGATGCCGTCATGCATGTTGTGGACTTACCCCAAAGTCTTTCCCTGCCCACTTGCATTCATCCCTCTTTGAGGGGGTGGCAGGCCACGCAATCTGTGCAAATGAGAGAACGACAGAGTCATACTATGCTGGAGGAGGAGAGGAGAGATTCACATGATGTTTCACGAAACAGGGAAGGCAGTGAGTCAATGCAATGAATCAGAGGAAATCAAGATTTGTGTATTTCCAGAGGAATGACTTTGGATTTGTCATGTTTCATATCTACAATTCCTGGTTTACTCACTTCCTCAATTACACATACACATTTATATACGCATACATGAACACGAAAGTTGTCAAAAATATCAATATTTTGATACTTTTTTCAATATCATGTGTTTAAAACTACAATATTTGTTAATCATAGTATTGTAAAGTACCAAATCTATTAAAAAACATCTAAGCTCATTCTGAGATTTAAGAGATGTACTAGATTTTTACCTCAAGAATGCATTTCTCACATTGTTCAAACATTAGTTGGTACTCATCTGGATTACTTACTCGAGCTAACAACCTCAAAATGCACATAACCTTAATAGGTTGGTTATTGGTGAGGAACAGGACGGTTAATTCTCAGCCCTGTGTTATAGACTGTCCTGTGCCATCAATTTTCACATGATAGTAATAGCCATAACATTAATACGAGGGATGTATCAAGAGGTTGTTTTTCACTTCCTGTCTCAGAAACTAATGCAAGACAACATAGTATTATGTACAGAGGAATTATGCGATTTGAAATGACACATTTAACAGGTAAAAACATTTTTTAAAAAGAGTTTAAAGACAAATCATATCATTGATTTGATTTGTATGGACTGTAATGTTTAATAAATATTTTTTAAGATGTGTGTTTTTCAATGTGGACCCCAGGAAGACTAGGTTTGCTTTAGGGCAGGGGTTCTCAAACTTTTTTCAATAACGTTTCCCCTGAACAGAGCAAAATATTTTGGTCAACTCGTTCAGGTAAATCCAATTAGGACATATTCTTCCTGATACTGATGGTATTTTAACTTTATTTTTATTTTCCTCTCAGCTGTATTACTGCTACATTCCAACCACAAATCATATCATAGATATGATCATTCGATACCAAAACTGGCTTCCTGCTCTGAGCGAACATGATTGCATTTGTTCCTTTTTTTCTTCTGTGCGGTTTTATGGAGGTTGACAGTTTTTGTCAGTTAATGAATAAGGAATATTGAACATAAAATGTGGTTTAATCAAACTTATATTAGATTTTTTTAATTTATAGTTATGGTGAAATTATTTTGGGAATTATGTATGACTGATATCTTTAATGCAACACTTAACAAACATCTTAAGTGCCCCCTGCAGTCCTCCAAAGTAACCCTGAGCGTACCAATAACTCCATTTGAGAAACACTGCTCGAGGCCACAGCTAATGGACATCCAAACAAATAAACAAATGGACTAAACCGGCCATGCATGATAAATAAGAGAGGGCTTTTAAACAATACAAAACAGACTCATTAAAGGTAGAAAATGAGTTAAAAATATATGTGGAATTGAATAAGATCCAGTATGCAGGAATATGTAGGAATATTACCATCTGTACAGACATTTTTTATGGCCTAAATATGGGTTCTGGTTCATATTATAGCTTTTAAAAAGTTAAAATCCTTTCTACGGTTCAAATCCTGAGCATATGTTTTTGATTTTCACTTCAAATTTGAAGAAGAAAAAGGCTTTTGCTACTTAGTTTTGGAAGAGACAGGACTCATTGTGATATAAAAGATGGCTTTGTACTGTCCTTAAGCCCAATCCATCTGTGGCCCCTGGTGTCACGTTAATTATAAACACATACAAGTGTGCGTGTGTGAGCTGTAATGAGTCAGGGAATCATTATAGACTGATAAATTGGGCGCGATTGAGCTCACTTTTTTGCTGCTGGCCACACAGATGTGGACAGACAAAGGAAATGTATGCACATGCATTATTATGTCCACACACACATACACACTCCTCACTCCATTCCTAGACTTTATCTCCTCTCTAGATCAGCTGAGTTTTCCTCTCTTGGGACTCTGCGTTGCACATTTCAGGGTAATTACATTAGATTTGCTTAATCACTGCTTTTTGGTCTCTATCTCATAATGACGCAAAGATCAGAACAAAAGAGCGAAAAAGGAAGAAAAAATACACATCCGAGCCAAGGGCAAAAAGAATTCGGAGACACTTTCTCTCTTCCTGCATTGACTATGTATTTTTCAGCACTTTCACAGTCGTGCTCAGCTCTGTGCAGCCTGCAGGCAAGTCTGTGTCAGTCTTGTGTGTCTGTGATAGCAGCTCGAATCTGATAAAAAGACTGTTAACCTAGTCCAGGTGCTGTAATGGAATTATGGACAGCCCCTGTCTGGACCGAGACAGACAGTGGGAGGGGATGAAGGGGAGAGGGTGTAATGGACTCCAGAGGGAGCAGCAGGGAAAAAAGAGAAGATGAAGGAGAGGAGAGGAGAGGAGAGGAGAGGAGAAAAGAGAAGAGAAGAGAAGAGAAGAGAAGAGAAGAGAAGAGAAGAGAAGAGAAGAGAAGAGATCAAATAACGCTTTGCAACCTGGATGATAAGAACATGACTGCATTCAACTCTCTCCTTTCAAATACACTCATAACAAAGTTGATTACATGTGAATTTTACCATTTTGTGGTCTCTGTTGATGTTGACGAGGTCGAATGAGAAGATGTGGTCCTCAGCTCCGACCAGTAGTCTCCCTCGCTCCTCGTCCAATAGGAAAGCGTCATAGCTCGAGCTGTTGGCCAAACCGTTGAAGGTGATGAGGTTACTGGACTCTAACATCTCTGGAAGACAAGGAGAAGGAAGAGTTAGATTTGGCTAACAAAAGACTAAAAGACAATCCCAACATTTTAAATCGGGGGTGTCAAACTCATTTTAGTTCATGGGCCACGTAAAGCCCAATTTGATCTCAAGTGGGCCAGAGCAGTGAAACGGTTGCATAATAACCTATAAATAACTTTCCTCAAACTCAACTCCGAATTTTCCCCTTTTTTAGGAACATTTCCACTCCTGTGCTGTAATGCTGGCATCGCCGCACAACACCAACTAAAGTGGAGGCTAATGAAGATGACGGTTAAAATATCCCCCGCCTTACAAACCAAAAAGTTACAGTTCAAATAAAAGTTTTGGCACTGCCTTTGCAACAGATTATTTTGTACTGAAGCTGCTGGATCGATCATATTTCCAATCCAATGAGCCGGTTCATACGTTTGACGCCCATCAATTATACAATACAAAACACCAAAGCACTCGCAGAAAAGTGTAGTTAATGAAGTAAAGATCTAGACCACATGCAAATAAATGGTGTAAACACATTTACAGCAAATTAGTAATACTTCAAATATGTGAGCCAGTATTGCCAAAGTTAAGCGCTTAATTTTTACAGCACCCATGTTTCTCTCTCTTTGATGATAAGTCCTAAGGTTGTCAAACATGTTGGTGCATCAGTACTTTGATACTTTTTCAATACCACATGTTTAAAGCAATACAATATTTGTTAATTATAGTTATCTAACCTATCTAAAAAGATCTTAGTTCTCAGACAAAGCCTCAGTTCAGTTCAGTGTTTCAGTGTCCTTGCAGCAGAACCAGTGTTCAGTGACATTTTCTGCAGCAGCACTGTGTGCAGGTTGTTAATTTTACAAAAAGCACATTTTGTGTGCCTGAGACTTTTTTTTTTTGTTTGTTTGTTTTGCTGTGGTATCGAAAGAGGTATCATTTATCATTTTTTCTTGTTTAAAAGTTTAATAATTCTGGTATTGTGAAAACTCTAATACAAATAGAGAGAAAGAAACATCAGTGTACTGAACTTTGGCAATTCTGACTTACATATTTTAAGTTTGAATAATTTGTCAATGGCCTTAAATGCATTTGCATAGAAAAGAATCAATACTGGATCATGTAGTTGTTGCCTTAAAGAAAAAAAAAAAACATTACTGCTTCCCTCAATCAAGATGCCCTCTTGTATGAAATTACTCACTTTTTCTCTGTTTCCTTAATTGCTTTTCCACACACACATTCGCGCACACTTACACCCAGACACACGTCAGTCAGGTATAGCGTGAGACATTTTTAAGTGAACACAGCATGCCCCAATCAGGGACAAGGTTCAGACTGTTCAGCCGTGTGATTGGTTGAATAATTCATATGGAGTCAGGGCCAGGGGAGACACTGTGTGTAAGTATGGGTGTGTGTGGCATGTAGCTTTAAATGGGTTATTATGTAAATTAACATTGTAGCGTGTGTGACTGCACATGGATTTCTGTTCCATTCAGGTGTCTTCCAGGCTGTAAGTACTGTATATAAACAAACTAACAATACGCAGCCAAGCTAAATGAATACCAGCACAAGACTTTAAAAACGGGCTCAAGTCCAGCCAGACCTCTGACGGTCAGTTAACGTTTAATCACCAAAGATGAGTTCCATCACCTCTGACATCAGCTGTTACAATAACCAGTATTATATTAACAAAGAGCCACACTCCCTTCCTGAGACCAGGTTAACCCCCTGACTCAATGTTGTTTGCCACAGCACATGTAAGACCAAATAGTTTATTTATGTTGGTTATAGCGTAACTAGTAAAGTTTCACTCAGCGATAGAGGGTCTTTTTTTTTTTTTTAACTGGCCCACAGTCCACCAAGACCCTAAATTTGGTGGCCAAAGTACATTTCTGGTGGCCAGGTAACACATTTTCCCATGAACTGTGATGTTGAGATTGTTCCTGATGAAAAACAAGCTGGACGTCTCAGCGAGCTGAGGAAACTGGCAGCACACATCGCAGTACATTATGATGATTCTACACACTAGTTGCTCCTGCTTTAATACATGCCTACATTTCTGCTTTTCCGTAGTCTGCTTCTCGTGTTTCTGGTTCTCCGGTAGGCTTAAGCTCATTCTGTGAAGCAATCAGTATGTTTGTGGAACTGCAACATCGTACTGGTGAATGCTCAATGGGGCCACTGGGGGGCCACCTGCAGGGAATATTTCGTGGCCACAGAGTAGCTATTTAAAATCCGATTTCCTCTGCTGCATTATAACTTAAGTTAGAGCGAGACAGATATATTGGTTGGTAACTTTTTTTTTTTAACAGAAGGTAGGTTGTTCTATTTTTTTCTTTTATAGTTAATATTTCTTTTGCTCTATTTGTGTTTTTTTTTTATTCATAGTTATTTATAATTATTAAAGAGTGCCCTGATATCAGTTCGGACAGTAAAGTTTATTGTTAAACTGTATAATATCCTGCCTGCATTACATATCTCTGCAGTATCAGCTGATATATCAACATCAGAATTTTTTTATTCGTTATCGGCACGTACACCAAAGTTCCAGTATCGGTTGGCCTCTAATTTGAAAGTATTTATTTATTATATTCTATATTTTAAGTATCTTTGGGTTTGAAAAATTTTATCAGGTCTTTTTCACCATTTTCCAACATTTTGCAGTCTTAATTAAAAAAAGCCATAGATTAAAAAATAATCACAATTATTGTTAGGTGCAGCCCTAATTAAAAAACCACCATTAATACTACTGTGTACAAAGACACTTCATTAGCTACTTTTCTTTCCCTTTACATCATCTTAATTACTACATATTTCTATTATGGAGAGCACGAGTTCCCCAAATGCCTAAAAAAAACTATGTATCTTTAATTATAATTAAGAGCAAAACAATGTTTGGCTAATTAAAAAGCAGCTCCCACCATTAATGTGCAATTTGTCAATCAAGAGTGGCTCGTTTTTGCTCATACAGCAGCTTTCTCTAAAATATTATGGTAATAATAACAGCAACATTTGGTTTACAATTAAATTCATAGAAATAGAATTAACCTACTTAACCATCTGCCTCTGATTGGTCCTCTGGATACACAACATGTGCTCTATATTTGCACCACAGGTACAGTCTTCTAATGCATCTGCCTCACTATCACACTACATCATCCATCATCATCAGTGTCACCGTGTAGCATGGACACACGCAGGCACACAATAAAGAAACCAGCACTCATATGTACACAAACATGTATGTACTGTATATATACACACGCGCACGCACATACATGCACACAGTCCGGTGGATTGTGATCTCCCCGCTCTCCCCACAAAGCTCTGATTGACGGGCTGCTATAGGAGCCATCTGCGCCCACTCACAGTGTGTAAGATCTTGGACATCTGTGTCTACATAAAAGAGGGGATTGATGGAAGGGGAGATGGAGGAAGTGGCGTGTCGACCGTGTCTGTGTATCGAGTACCAGCGGGGTGGGTAGAGGACCGTGAGAGGGAGTGGTCGTCACCTAATAAAGACGGTTGCAGCTCATCTGTGTCAGTTGGATTTGGGTTTTGAGGCTAAGTTTGAGGCTGAGGAAATGGAGTGGGTGGGTGTGGGCATGAATGGAGGTCTGTGGGTGTGTGTTTGTGTGAGAATTTGTAGTGTACCACAGATGGGTTGAGCGTATGTGTGTGGGATTCAGTGTGTGTGTGTGTGTGTGTGTAGGTATCTTTTTTTTCCCTACACTGGCCATTGCATTCACTTCAACAGTCTGGCATTCACTCTATACAATAAAATACCTAGATTATGATGATAAGAAATTAAAGAAAATCTTTACTTAGTTTACTAATCAGACATGAGTTAGAGCACTGGTTCCCAACCTGGGGGTCCCCACCTCCACTAGGTGTCACCTAAGCTGCAAGGGAGGCGGAATAATACACAACAGTTCTGTTGTAATGTGTCCCTAATTATTCTCTAATAAAGACTAATAAGGGTCTAACACTGCCTAATTAAAAACATGTTATTTCTAGTTTTCATCTAATTTGATACAGCTCACAAAGTCTTACACTGTTAAGTGTATGGTGACTAATTTGGGTGTAACTATTGTCTGATTAAGAACATATTATTTGTAGTTTTTGTCTAATTTGATGCAAGGTACAGCTTCTTACATGTGATTAGTACACTGTAAAATAAAGAGCTGAAACTGAAATTGCTATGCTACATTTACAGAGCCTTCACTCTCTGCTTAACAGCCTTGTCCTGCATGTGAAAAGTACAGACTTAAAACAACAAAGGAACTTAATAGAACAATGGCCAAGCATCAGGGAGAAGAAAACACAAGAGTCTTAAAAAAAGGAAGCCTATTAAATATGTATGAATGTTCCCAAAAATTACCCAATACAGACAGAATTGTGTAAAAAATTCCAATAAGTATCAAGAAAACAAATTTTTGAGCAATATTCACAGGAAATAATCTGCACAAAATTCATCCAAATCACTCCTTTTACATAGTTATTGTGTTCACTATTTGGATTAACGGCACAGTTTATCAGTGTGTCTGTACTGTTACTGTCACGCATTGAATATAATGTGTAATATCCATAAAATATGTCACTTAGTGAAGGATTGTCTGTTACTCAATGATAGAAAAGGGATCCCTTAAAGAGAAAAAGTTGGGAACCACTGAGTTAGAGGAGGGAAGTAAGGAAATGCGATTTCCAGGTGACAGAACGCCTGAGGAGGTCTTCTTATGTTTCAATGATGAAGTAAAGGAAAAAGAGACGGATGTGGCAGGGAGCCAAGGAATTCATAAAAATGGGAATGGAAAAATAAACAATTTTAGGGTGGTGAAAGATTAGAAAAAGATATAAAGGAGGGAAAATAATGGTAAATATTGAAATAAACAACCATATCCTCTGTTTCAACTTAAGGAGAGATTTTTTTTTTTTTAACTCCTCTTCACTGCCATCTTGGCTCGATTTATGACAACCTGTATCGTCTGAAAGTGGAAAGGTTGGAGCTGAAGGAGCCGGGAGCCAGGAATGCGGTCCAAAACGGGCAGCCTCCGAGCTCCGTCACGAAAGGTTTACCCCAGATGGGCCAAAGAAGTAAAAACACACGCGCATATTTCAACACGTGGTGATCTCTGATGACAAAGACATGGTGGCCTGCGCACACAAATACACACAGGGAGGCTTTATCTGAGCCGGGATCGACTGTATGTGTGTGTGTGTGTGTGTGTTTGGAGAATCAGAGGAACTGGGCGTGAGCACCTAAGGACCTCCAACCTAAACACAGACACGCTCGTTTGGAAATGAGAGCACAGGCAGATACGGAGCACACAGCACAGCTCATACAAAATATAGTAGCCAGGCAAAAGACGAGCGTACACACACATTCATTTAACCTCTTAGACCCCAGCAGAATTCTACAATGTTGCTGCAGTTCACTGAAAATCCTCACTTAAATGTGTTTTTTTTTAAAAATCTAAACAAACAGCTCAAAGCACAAGCTGATTTCATTTTAAAAAACACAATTTTTTCTTTTATTTGATACCAAATATGTGGCTTGTGTAGCTTTTCAGACTGAGTTTGATTCAACACATTTAAAAAAAAAACACCAAACAAAACAGAAAGTTGCACTAAAACAGCTGTAAGTAGCTACGATAAACTTAATCTCAGTCCGCCTAAAAGAAGAGAAAATAAATTCAGGTCACTTTTATGAAGAAAATATGATCCACAGCATTTCTCTCTGTTTGCTTCCTGAGTAAACATTCAGAGTCTGACGAGAAAAGATCCCTCACTTGATAATTCTGGGCCTTCAAAATAAAAGAGGAATGTCTCACACTTGACCCCACACAGCGATGTTATGAGAACAAACAAGGGTACTGTGGCAGTAGGCAGTGTTTTTGGCAACTCATATGAGGACAATAGCTGAATTTGGTGCCGCGACCTGGTCAATCGTGCCTACTGACTCTTCATCACAGGTCTCCCCTGAAAACAGGAATCATATCCATCAGTGAAAGTTGGGCCGGTCCAACTGTTTACTAACAGCAGGAAAAAAATCGCAGATGTCAACATTATATGAATATTTCTAGTTCTGTTTGTTGACGACAACTTAAAGCATCTACCACACAAAATTAAAGACTTTTCTTTCTGTTTTAATACGCTGGGAATGATTTTAAAATCACAGGCATTCCCAGGCACTGTGCGCTCTGAGCAATAAAGGTGCTACCTAGAACCATAACACTTGGAACCCTCTCAGAGAGGTCTACCTAGAACACAAAATCCAGAGTTATACCGAGAACCATCTGTGAAAGGTTCCATCCAGAAACCCCCTATGAAAAGTTCTATAGAGAACCCTTCCAGTGTGTAATAGTTCAACCCAGACCCTCTCTGGATGTTTTATCAAGAACGTTTCCACCTTCTAAGCCTGCCAACAAGTTCTAATGAGAACCTTTTTATATTCCAAGGGTTTTGTCTGAAACACACTGACAGGCCTTTTCCACCAATATGGAAGTTCAAGCACCCATTTTTGAAGTGTTCTGAGCATTTCCACCCAAGATAACCTGGTTCAGAAACTTAGTTCCCAGGTGGAACCAAAGAAAATAGCAGGTTCTCCTTGGGAACCAACTTGGGTGTGTCATATTCTACAAGTTGCTGTGCATTCTGCAACGCCCTCTGGTGACGACATGCTTCATTACAATTGCTCCACTGGTGGAAATTGGTGGAAATGCGGGCCGGTTCACTAGATAGCACCCAGGTTCCAAGGATCTTGAATGGAACCAATTCAAGAACCAGAGTTAATGTGGTGGAAAAGGTAAGAACATTCTTTTGTTTTGTATTGTTTTTTTTTCCAAAAAGGCTTCTTTGAATGAAAAGTTTCCCTTAGTCTTAAAAGGACCACTTGATAAACCCTTCAAGGCCCCAAAACATTTGATTCTGAAGCAAATGGCTCGGGGTAGATCCCCAGCCCTTTAGGAAGAACCCTATTTGGAACCCTTATATCTCAGGATGTAGTAAAGTACAAAATTGGCACTCTGGGCTTCACGTATACACGGAAGAAGACACACACAGAGACACACAGACACACACACAGAGGCAAAGTATGCTCAACATGAATTCTCTGCGCTCTGCTTTTAAAATGCAAACAAGTACACACCCTCAAACTGACATGCATATTATATTCATATTGACCTAAATGTTTACACCGCATCAATGCTCCCTGAACACACACACACAGACACACACACACATATACACAAACACACACAGACACACATGCATGCATACTTCTTCCCAGACTAAGTTGTAATCCAATCAGTATTTCTGCTTATGCAGCATGAACTAGTGGAACAGTGAGCACACTCAGCAGCTTCTACCTCTAACACACTCCCTGGCCCTGGACCCCCCCAACACACACACATACACACACATATTAAAGCACACCTCCTCTCATGTATGCGTGTGCACACACATGGCCACAGCCCCCCCCCCCCCCCCCCCCC
>JAJHUR010086673.1:17839-30466 GCA_027495735.1 Lutjanus campechanus
CCCCCCCCCCTCAGCGCACACAGTCTGCTTACACGGACACATTTAAACATATATACTCATGTGTTCATATGCATTCCAATCAGTTCACGCACACACATGGCTACACACACACACACACACACACACACACACACTTTGTTCAGTCTCTGCTCACTTCCATCCCACTTTCTCTTGTTACACACGCCCTCTGTCTGCTCTTTTTCACTCACACTTTCTTCTGTCTTTTACACATTAAAGTACACACACAGAGACACAGTGGTCCATGCAAACAGTGACCGACATACATGCAAACGCACACACACATGCAAATATGCAAACACACCTGTGTGCATTAAAAGATATGGTGAAATAATCGCCTTGGCTTAATTTGTAGTGAAGCTGTCAAAAGTATCAGTACTTTTTCAAACATGCAATATCAGTTAAAGAGTTCTTAACTGGTTATGAAACAGTCTCACAAACAGCCTCTATATGACCTACATAAGCAAACGAGACCATCAGCGAGAACATTGGCTATTTCTATATTCTTAATGTCTTAATGTCTGTAACCGAGTTGGATTCTCCATGAAATCAGATGAAACGAGTCTGGGTTTACATTTTCACAGGCAAGGTTACAGTGAGTCGCATGTTAGCCAGTTTAAAACAAGCAGGAGGAGACTTTTATTTTAAATGATTGTATTTTTGATGCTATATTTTTGTGGTTATGGTTGAGGAAACATGACAAATCTTTGTCCACAGGGGCCTTAAAAATGAACATAATAGAAAAGTTATTTGTCATGGTTTTAATTATAGTATTGAAAGTACCTAAAGGAACAAAAAAAAATTTATCTAAGTGCTTCTTCAAGACCTAAGATCAGATTCGGTCTTTATTGCTCTGCCTGAAATCTGGCAAAACCAGACAGCGTTCAGACTATTTCTGTACCAGCACTGTGAGTAGATTAGAGCTGCAATAATTAAAGGATCATCATGTATGAATTAGTGGCATTAGTGGTGAAATAGCATATTTCAACAAACTCGCCTGCCAAGCCTGGCGGAGAACACGATGATTCTTATTTTCAGGTGATTATACACTAATGAAAACATTTATATGATTATTACATGTCATTTCTGCCAATAGATCCCCCTAAATGTTACACACTTAATGTTTAAATTAATTAATTGATCATTAAATTAATTGGCAACTATTCTGACAACCGATTAAACAGTTTGAGAAATGTTTTAGGGGAAAAAAAGTCAAAATTCTGTGATTCAGTTTCTTAAATGTGAATATTTTCTGGTTTTTCTTCTCTGTGACAGTAAACTGAATGTGTTTGGGTTGTGTGCTTGAAAAATAATAATTATATGAAGAATTATAACTGACAGATTATTCGACGATGAAAATATTTGTTAGTTGCAGTCCTAGTGCAGGTTGTTAGTTAAAAATAGAAAAGAGAACAAAAAAACAAGAAAATCCTACAAATTATTCTATATTGTGAACCTCGGACTTTTCCGTTGCATTGAAAGAGGTATCAAATATCAAGTTTTTTTTGAAGTACACTGAAAATATGAGTGTAGGGAGGTGAAGAGAGAGTCTGGAACCATAAATGTACAAAAGTGTACAAAAAGCACAATTACACTTAATAGATAGTGAAAAGGCGTGTATGTTGGCAGGCAGTGTTGAAATGGAGAGACAATAAAAGAACAGAAACAAATTATTTAAGAGCGTACAGTATGTACGTATGTTCACAGTATTTTCATATGTGTATTAATAACATATCAATATTTCATTTTTATATTGTCAGTACTGGTCGGCTATATCACAACATCCCTTGAAAAATGCAAGTTTTCACTTTTATTATATGTAAATACGACTGAAGTAACTAATGATGCAAGTAATTAAATACAACTGATTATAATTTGAATCAATATCCAAACCTTTTATCTGTATTTTGATCACAAACAGGCCAATGAAAACATTGACATATGGAAGGGAAACAACCAAACTTTTTTTTTTAAACCAGTAGTAGTTGAGTAATATTTGAGTAATCAAACAGTACCTGTACTTGTACAGATTTTCAGTACTCCTTCCACCGCTGGTAAATGCTAATCTACATATTTTCATATGTACTAATTACACTGAGGTTACATGTCTTCATTTTCATATTCACTCCACGCACAAACACACACACACACACTATATATTGAAGGACAGCCCTTGAAACGGGCAAATACAAGCAATTCATTCAAATAAATTATCATTTGTCCCTCTGCCATACTCCATTATGGAAAATAACCTGGCTCTTGTCTTAAAAAGCCCCAGGAAAAAAACGAGAGCTACATTCAAAATTCAAGTGCAATTGTCTGTGGAGTACTCTTCACTCCCCCATTCTCCAAACAGGCAGGCGTTTTAGACGCCTACATGCCACGCAATAGCGGAATAATGAAACGGCATGAAAGAAAGGCGACAGGGCATTAAATTATGTTTATCTGGATGTGTGTACGCGCCGCTGTGCGAGTGTGTGTTTGAGTGACATGGAACATAAAAGCCTGACAGAGGAAAACACTTGACTGAGATTCAACAGATGGGTAATATTCCATTAAACTAATGCAACACTTTTCAAGTGTCTCTCTTGTTCATATATACAGTGAAAGCTCAACAAGAGGAGAGGAGGTTTTTCGATATGTAAAAAAAAGTGTTTGAATGACACATTTTACTTGTTTATATCCTGTTGTTGACACAGCTTTCTTTTTCTTCTGCTGCGGGCATTGGAAGGTGCATGACTCGGACTGCACACTGTAGGTGTGTTTCTGTGGTTTGTAAGTCTGTGTATTATCAAGAGCTACTCTATTGACAGACAAGGGGAAAAAAAGAAAAGAAAATGGCAGCTCAGGAGGAACCGGCGCAGGGAATTACACATGTTTATCTTTTAAATACAAGGCTAGCTTCAGAAAACCAAAGACACACAGTACAGTAATATCTCCAGTGGTTTGGTTTGGCATGTCAGTCCCTCTGTCTTTCCCCAACTCTGCCTCCGAATGCTTTCTTTTTTCTCCATGTGTGGCGCGGTGTGCGTTTTTCTGCCGCTCTCTTGATGGCCTCGGCCACAAAACACAGGTGTGAGGAAAAAAAAAAAAAAGACCAGACAGCCGCGCCGTGGAAATTTGCAGAGAGCTTTGCTTAACAAAGTGTTCAAATATTATCCTAAGCTCAAGGATATCCACACATGCCTCAAAAGTTCACCTCCCCTCTCATTCTCTCCCTCTCCCTGCCTTTCTCTCTCTTTCTAAGCACAGTAGCAGGTGTGGGTTGGTTTCCATGGTGACCGTCTGTACAACACAACCTAGGGCCATTGGATTTCTCATTCAGGTGCGGCTGAGTGACAGCGCTGACAGGAAATGTGCAACCTTACACACACAGCGCCGTGAACTCTACGACTAAGAGGAGCTCCCATGTGTTTTAATCCAAAAGAACAGAGAATGTGTGTGTGAACAAAGTGTGTATTGATTGATTATTCATTACAGCCACACTAAATATGTGACAAGTGAGCTGTTGAAGCCATATTGATATTGCTCTGCAGAAAGAATGAGGGCATTTTATTTGATTCCAGTTCTGAAAAACACAGTTTCAGTTTTAAAAAAAAAAGCACGAACAAAGACTCATTTACTTTTCTAATAGTTCTAAATCAGAGTTTAGTAAACTATATTTAGAATGAATAAATCCAGATTCAAAATAAAGCAAGGCTCTGTTGCACAATTTAAAAACACGTCTGCATTTAATAAATCCAAGTTTATTGATGTAAAACAAAAATAAATAGTTTAATCAGTATCGAGATGGTTGCTTACCCAAAATCAAATAAATAAATAAATAAATAAAATTATCAACACACAACATGTGCAGAGGGAGTTCTGTTCTGTTCAAATAAATAAATGATTTGTGTATTATTGGGACCTAGGGATGTATGAAAGAGGGGGGAAACAATTTTTGGCTGCTCTGTATTCCTTAACAAGAAGATATATTGTTTGCTAGCCAAAGAGTTAACAAAAGATTGGGCTACATTGTTTACTACCTAGCTAAATAGTTAGAAAACATGAAATTGTAATCTTGACTCGGCAGAGAAGCTCTAATTTCTCCTCCTTTAAGAAAAAACTTGTTGTTCTTCAACTTTCTTCAAGGAACTTGATTTTTTTTTTCTTCAATTTATCTGAAAAAGGCAGACATTTTAAAAGTTAATGTGTAAAATTAAAATTAATGCTGAATCACATTTTAAATTTGAGTTTAAAGTTTTGGTAGGTTAAGCATAAAAACTAAACCGAAGCATGAAAGAAAGGAGGTTTAAATTTAATGTTTATTGTCAAGCTAGTTTAAAAGTTTGGTGCCACATAATTTGAAGTTAAACCCTGACTTAATCGGGTTTGAAAAATGATCCTTCTTGGTGCAACCTAGCTTTAATTTTCTATTTTTTAACCCAAGTGACTCAGAGCCATAATTCATAGTTAAGTACTGTATCTTATGGGGCAATTTAATACTATATTCTGTCCTGTGAATATGAATATGTTCAACCATAGGATATGTATCAGAGGGACTAACAAGGAAAACGTGACCACATCCCAAACCACACAGAATCTATATGAGTAGCCTAAGTATGTGTTGAATTTCACCATACAGCACCACTCATCTCTCTCAACCCAAATGCTAGACTTCCTCGTCACCGCACGACATTCCTGTTCTCCCTCGAGAGACAGAGACAAAGACAGCGAGTGAGGAGGGATACTGAATACAAGAGCACAGTTTGCTAGAAGAGCTGACAGGGGAAGGAAAGCAGAGAAAGCAACATAATGAAAGATAAAGTACGGTCAAAATAAAATCAAGGATAATGACAGCAAACTAAGGCAGAAACATGAGCGCAGGAAGAAAAAAAAACAAAAGCGGTTGAATATGGAACCATTTCATTAGTGTGTGTCTCCTCCTGTCATTGGACGGCTGGACCACAGAGAGCGGTTTTCCACCAGCGCCGCGACCACAGACAGCTCGAGGCCTGGCCATGCCTACCGCAGAGAGCCCACTCACACACCACTAAATGCTCACGGTAAAAACCAGGCTGCTCAGCCGCTCTGGTTCTTATTACTTTTAAGGAAAACACACACAGACACACTCGCAAATATAGCTAAACATTCACTTTTGTATGCAAATACAGCCGCCGACACAAACTTGTTTGAATATGTACAAACAAGCAAAATGGGCCAAGTGTATCCAAGCACACACATACAAAAACACACACACACACACAAATCACAATATCACTCCTCTGCAAAGCCGTGCAGAGAGAGGGAGATAGTGCTATCACTGTGAGGCAGTTTGATGGATGGACTTTGAGAGGGACCAGGCTGTGGTTAGCGTGGTCATGTCTGGAGCCACTGCCTGTTAGTGCAGCCTGTCAGCTGTACCGTGTAGCTGAATGTCAGCTCTGCCATTTTATTAGAAATTAATGAGGCCGGGCTACAGATCTGAATGGCAAACTGTGACAGCAAACACACGGATGCCACAGAGACACTGATGCCACGGATGCACATTTCAGCTCTGCACACCCATTATTTAAGGATCTGGTGTAACAAAACGAGGTTTCATGTGATAAATGAACACAGTGTCTGCACTGCTTGAGATGCATTTTGCACTGGAAAATGAACCAAATCCCATACACCAAAATTATATAATGTCAAGATTTATCTTTGCCATTTTGTGGCAAAGTAAAATACAGCGTTTGAGCAAAAGCTCTTTCAAAACCTTCCTCATTATATCTCAAGCTGCTTCTGACATTTATGACAAGCAGAGCGAAATAAAAAGTCCAAGAAAAAATGACTCCACAGCAAATTAAGTCTTAAATTACTGAGATTTTATGGGACTGGTATTTCAAGTTGACCTTAAATTTTGACATTAAAAACAATAAGAGCGCTAGAGTCGTATTAAAATCACTACAAGTGTCTATAATTACTATAAATCACTGCTCATCCTTAATGACACCAATCCTGAAGCACTCCACTTCCTCTACTTATTCAACATTTCTGTTTGTCTGCCACTCCCCTCTCTTCGTCTGTTGTCTATCAGTCGTTCAGTCTGTCTCTCGGCGGAGATGTCCCCCTCATTTGTAACACGACTCTGTTCAGATTGAACGGTGCACCCTTTCTCCATCTGACTGACGAGACTTAGCAGGTGGCGGGACCCATTCATACCCGCGGTTCAGCAATCTGCACCGCGCTGTAACCCAAGCCCGCGTCCCAAACACAGATGCAAAGGCACAGGATAGTTTTCCTGCGTGCATGTCCATACAGTGCTTGTGTACACACAGACACAAAATGTACACGGCTGTGCGCACACACGTTAATCTTTGAGCAAACACACGCTGCGCTGACACTACCTCCCATCGTAGCGTACGAGCACATGTACAGAATGGTTTTGATCAGTTTTGTTTAAATAAAATTTTCTAAAACAAATAGCGGCGTAATTAGGGAACATTTTATGAACGCTGGGGAAACACGACATTTCAAAACACACACCAGCTCGGAAAGCAAACTACAGACACATGCAATCGAAAGGTCATAAAACTTGCAAACGATACCAGCCAACTTTGGCACACAAGGGAATGAAAATATACTGTAATCACCCCTGCTGCATTTCTGTATTAGTTTAAAGGTAAAAATATGCAGCATTGTTTGTGAACGCACCATTCGAAGTCGGCCTCGGTCCACCCCGGCTCAGTGAACGAGAAAGAGGGAGAGACATAGACACCGAATTCAGAGAGGGAGTGCTGGTAGCAAGAACAAAGCAGTGAATCAAAGTTAGTTTCTAAAGCAGCAGTCTTAAACAAAGGGTCCATGACCCCTAGAAGGTCATCAGCGTTATTGCAATGATTGTTAAATAATTTTTTCAATTTTTCTTTTTCAAAATTTTATGAAAAATTAAATTTTGTCTGAAATTATGTCGTTAAGATGAATCCAACAAATAATTAGCAAATTAGCTAAATTATTAGCTATTTGTATTGAAACATATTGGCCAATTAATTGTATTTTTTAATCTAGATTTTTAGTCTTTTAGTCTAGTTCTAGTCTAGTTCTTTAGTGTACAGACGCTGAGCGACAATGGATCGTTATGTTACTTTACATGAGAACCAAGAAGCAAGAAACCATCGGTGAAACACGGTGAGGCTTACACACCTAACATTAAACTTGCTGCAGCTGGTGCTGACTTAGCAGCTACATGTAAGCGCAAATGAAAGAAGACCTGAAATGCTGAAAACCCCTGTTTTAAAACAGAAATAAACACACCGACACCTCCACACCAAGCCTGATTTTGTGTGAATACAGAGGAAGCAATTCCAGGGTTTCTGCTGGATACATTTATAACTTTTTAGGCCCATTATGAGTGAAATTTAGGACCTGTTTCACGACCATATTGGCAAAAACAAGATATGAAGGAAAACTGGAGTCCCAGAATTACAACATTCAACTGAACAGGATTACATAGAATTGCGTGTACACAAGAGCAATAATAGCAATATGATATTCCTGCCATGTTTGTTTCATTTTGTAGTTTGATTTGACATTTAAAAATGATCCAATCAACTTTTAAGACCTGACATAACACATTTTAAGGTCTAAAATTCAGATTATTGGATTTTAGACCAATGGAAATCCTGGATCTTCAGTCTGCTCTGCCTGTGTGTGTGTGTGTGTAAAACTCTGTCCGCAGCTCTCACACACAGAGAGCAAAGGACAGAGATGGAGAATGTAATGTAATCGCTGGCTGCTACATTTTCACAGAGTTCCAACCTCAAAGCCTGCATGCTGTTACTGGCTGGGGGCTGCACACCGCTGCCCAAAGGCTGATACCCAGAATCATCCCCAACACAGCAAAATATGAGAAAATACAGAGGGCAGAGTTTCTGCAGATACAGACACATTTCTAATAGGTCATATATTATGATTTGGAGGGATTGCGCTTTTTGTAAGTTTATATATTTTTTTTTTCTTTTTTAGGAAAATTGTCTATGAGATGTGTTTAAATTACCTAAGTTAAACACAGTATGAAACACTCTAATGAGTACAATCATCCACTTCCTATTTGTATGCAAGTGTAAAACGACAACAAAAACAAGTGACAGATTTTTCTGCGACTTGATGAATGGCTTTTTGTTTTGCAAGTGCATTTGAGTCACTGCACAATTATCTGCGGGGCAATGAGTGTCGACATAAATACACACTTACACACGCACACACACACACACACATCATTATACCAGCTTTCAGCTTGATGACTTGGGTGATGGGAGCTTACCAAACACTGCGGTCAGGTTATGTGAGTCAGTGTGAGGAAATGTAATATATTCGGATGTACAATGGGGGCAAACCGCTGCATAACATTGGCTTATACTATTGGAATGTGGCCGTGTGGGAACAAAGATGAGGGTAGTTTAGTGTGTGTGCGCGTGTGTGCAAATAGAGTTGAAAAGAAGGATAGCCAAAAGATATGTATCAACTGAGCTGCAATCAAAGAGACAGAAAAAATAGAGCAGTGAAAAGAAAAATTACACACTAAGACACACACACACAGCCTATACTCTTAGATATAAAGGTGCTACCGAGAACCATAAAGGGTTCTTCAGCTTGTCCCCATAGGAGAACCCTTTTTGGTGCCTCGTAGAACCTTTTATAAAAGTCCTACTTGGAACCCTTTCAGAGAGTTCTACCTGGAACCCAACACATAGGGCTACACCTAGAACCATCTTTGAAAGAATTCACCCAGAACCCTTTTTGACAGGTTCTACAGGAGAACCCATCTATGGTGCAATGGTTCCATGCAAACCTCTGTCTGATGGATGGTATCTAGAGTCTTTCCACCTTTTAAGGGTGCTAACAAGAACACGCCCGGGGGACGAGGGGTTCTTCTGCAAACCTGTTTATACTCCAAGAGTTTATCTAGAACCCACCCAGGAGGTTTTATCGAGAACCCTTTCATATTCCAAGGGTTTTATTGAGAACCTACCTGGGGGGTTCTACCAAGAACCCCTTTATTTCAGCAATCTTTGAAGAACTCTTTCTTCCAAAAAAGGGTTCTTTGGATGAAAAGGGTTTTTTTATGGAGTCCAAAAGAACCCTTGACAAACCTTTTCCTTGAAAAAAGTATTCTTCAGAACCAAGCGGTTCTAGGTAGAACCTCAGGGTTCTTCAGAAGCAACTGGTTCTAGGTAGAACCTCAGCCCTCCAGGAAGAACTCTTATGGAACCGTTAAATCTAAGAGTGCACTTGAAGATTGTACTTAGGGTCTGTGGTGTTGTGGTTCCTCGAGATGCGACTGAGCCGCAGGAGAGGGGTGGATGGGGGTAGGAAGAAAAGAACGATGAGAAAGAAACAGAGAGAGAGAGAGAGAGAGGGAGATGGAGGCAGACATCTCCAAAGTTGGCGCGTTGGGAGAACACCTTATAATTATCTACATCCGCTCTGTCAGCCCGAGCCCGCAGAACGGACAGATACAACAGAGAGAGAGACCAGAGAGCAGAGAGTCATTCACATATAACAGGATGAATAGACGAAGATACACTGATAAACCAACACACATGCAAACACCCACAGACATACAAACACCACATATTTTCATGGGCAGGCACGCCCACACACAAACACACACACACATGGAGAACACACTCACACAGACGGGCTTATTATGGGGCTGAGTCCAGACTGCGTTGAGTGCGGTTCCACACCAAGTGTCTATTTTGAAGGCTTGTAAGCCAATTCCAGATTCCCTGTCTCTTTCTCAGTCTCGCTCTGTCTTTTCCTCCTCAGTTCCACCCATCTATCCAGCCAGCGCGGGGCGGCCGCGGTGGCATTAAGAGGTCATACAGTAGGCTCCGTAATTACCCGCGCCGAGGGTAATTATCAGGTTGTTTAACGAGACCTTTTTAAGTTTGAAAGTGCCGCTTGCTGGCTCCTTTTTAGGGATCACAATAGGGTCAAGTTTTGCAGTTGCATGGATGTTTGTATTTCACTGTGTGCTGTATGTGCATTGACCGACCTTTAGGGGTCAGTGTTCCTCCTGATGACTACTCACAGTACAGAGGGCTGTGGATGGATTGTGTTCAGGAATGTGATTGTGTGCAGGTATGCATTGATTCATGGGAGCGTGTCATTGTTTTATCCTTGCAATTCAAATGGTTGCAGTATCGTGGCACCGAATAGTCTCAGTTATGCAACATCAAAGCACCGCTATCTAAGATGATGATTTCAATATGTTGGCAGTTGCAATTCTATGCAATGATAACTCACTTTTAGGTGGAATTCAATTTGCCCCTTTTCTCTGTTACATCATTGCATCACAACGTTGATTTCTATCAGTCAGGCTTTGATGAACTGATATTAAAGGCAAAGTTAGAAGTATTTAGTGTAGAGTTTGTATGATAGTCAGTGTATTACCCAGTAGATGCTGGTTGGCACAGCCCCTATTTTGAGAAGCAGACAGAAGCTAAAGCATGGAAGGTTAGTAATGTACTGCTGTGGACAGGAATAGCAACATAACACAATTCATCCACTTCAAAAAAGGTCAGCCTAAAATAGTAAATATAGTTTTAAGTGTTTTTTATATTTTCACTTGTTTACTTTGCCGTCAGATAGCTTTTTCCAAAGGGAAACTGCTCTTATAGCAGCCAAATATCGCTCCCCCAAACCAACCAAACTCTGTGGGTGAAATCAGTCATTTTACTCCACAAAACACAGGATTACTGGTCTACTGCTGCCTCAGTCTGTTAGTTGTTTGTGTTATTGTGTGACTTCAGTGAACTCAAACTAACCATTTTAAAACACGGAAGTCACACAATAACACAAACAAACTGACAGATCGAAGCGGCGACTGAACAGCAACTCCTGTGTTCTGTGAGGTAAAATGACTGATTTCTCCCATGGACTTTGGTTTGTCTGAAGATCCATATTTGGCTTATATAAAACGTCAGTTTCCTGTCCAAAAAAGCTGTCTGATGGCAAAGTAAAGCAATGAAAATATTCTAAATTTAGTGCACACTTAAACTGATATTGATTGTTTTCAGGTGGACCTTTTTGTTTTTTGTGTTTTATTGCTGACTCCGTCCACAGCAGTACATTGCTTAGCTTCCATGCTGGGACTCCTCTCTGTTTCTCTAAACCTGCAGCTACTGTACATAATACACAGAATACCAATAAGTACCGCAACCCTTCATTAAACAATCCAAATCATCCCTTTAATGCATGTAATATCTTTGCTAAGCAAGATTAATTTAACTTGGACTTGAGTTTCACCTTATGTCTCCCTCTCCTTAAGTTACTAGTTGAGGCGAGGAAAGTGAGAGCTATTCTAGTCTCAAGGAGAAGAGAAAATCATTAACTCCTGTGATCATAGTTCTGTCCCCATCAAGCTAGATCCTTTCAGCTGAATGTCTAACTGACCCCACTGGGAAATCATTTACTCCGCACTTGCCAGCGCCAGCCGTCCCATGAGAGGTCATTTTATCTACCTGCCTCCCGTTTCTCAGTCGCTCTACCCCTCAAAGTGCTCACTCTGCAATCGTTCGCCTGTCCTTTCCGGGAGAAGAAAATCACTCACTTTTATTTCTGACTATCAGTCCCCGGAGGCGTGTCATCAGCGCTCATTTGCAAATGATTTCACAGGACCCTGCCTACATGCTTGGACTTTATTTGACTTCCCCAAATCACAGGCCCCTCCTGTCCTACTCCCTCAGTCTCTCTTTCACTCCTTGCTCGTGTGATCGTCCTGCTCAAGGACCCACTCTTTTGCTCGGCTCTCGTTTGACTGTCCTTCCCAGGAGGATTCCTCCTTGCCGTTTATTTGACTTAATTACTATGCTGGCTTCGCGGAGGGAGCGGGGATGAGTGACACTTCACTTAACGACCAGCCTCCCCTTCCTTCTGCATCGTCTAGTGTTTGTCTGCCAGCTTTTTCCTTCATTAAAGGCAAATCTCCTCCCCTCCACCGTCGCCCCCACCACGCCTCCATCCCCTCTCCTCCCCCCCTCCGCCCGCCACAGTGTGGGTGTTAACCGAGAATCGTCCCCTGACAGGCATCAGGAGAGCCGTCAAACACCTGTGGGCCCGAGACACAAGCAGCGCAGACAGTGGCAAGCAGTGACACACAAAGGCAACATCACATGATACACTCGGTTTAGAGGCTGAGTGATACTGGAGTTCTGGGGCCGATGTCGATACTAGGGAGTAAAAGGATTCTGATACTGATATACAGTATATTGGCCAATATTCTTTATATATGATGTAATAGAATAGAATAGAATAGAGAGCAGAGCTAGACCAATATATCAGTTGGCCATTATTGGCCTAACACAGCTATATCAGACTACAGCTGCAACAATTGGTCAATCAATCAATTAACTGTTAACAATCAAATGATTCACCAACTATTTTGATTATCTATTAATGGTTTGTTATTATTGTTGTTGTTTTTTACAATTTTTTAAAAATTTTATAGGCAGCAGTTGATGTTTAATTAATGTTGCTCTATTCGTTTTATTCTATTTTTTTTTTTTTTACATTTTTACATTTACAGTTATTTAGAATTACCATAAATACCAGTAAAAGTTTACTCTCATTGATGACATG
>JAJHUR010086675.1:0-17402 GCA_027495735.1 Lutjanus campechanus
ACTAAAATAATTTGGCACAGCATCCTTCTAGAAGAGGGAGCCACAAAATTTGCTGATAACGCAGACCCACCTTGATTTTAGGGATCCAAACTCCCCCCAAAATTTGCAAAAAAACAAAATTTACTGGAAATAACATGGATCAGTATTTCTGCAGGTTTCAACAAGTTAAATTTAAGATTTTAAAAACCAAACATGATGTAATTTCAGACCCGTCTCATGCCCATGATGGCAAAAAAGTATATTCAGTTTACATCAGTGGTTAATTAGTTTTGTTTGTTGTTTTGTAAAGATTATTCTGGGGGCTTTTGCCTTTATTTTGAGAGACATCCAGATATGGCAGGAAGCGGGGGGATGATTCGCAGCAAATGGGCTGCAGGTGGGAGTCGAACCAGCGGACTGACAGCCTCAGTACACGAGGTACACACTCTACCAACTGAGCTACAGAGGCACCATGTTCGTTTTGTTTTGTAGCTTTTAAAGTGTGATCAACACAATAACACATTTAAAAACAAAACTGAAGTTAATGCAACTTCATTAAAGTAATGTTAGTGTTTTAATTCAATCAGTTTTTAAGATCTAAGAGACATTTTAAGGCCTAAAATTCAGATTATTGGATTTTAGACTTGAAGCACCTGCAGAAACCGTGTTGGATGTTTTGGGACCCCTCATAGTTTGTTGGCATTTCAGCCAAATCTTCATGATAAAATGTAAAAACACTGCAGAAAGGATCCCGTCTGTGGAATTACTAGTAGGAACCTCTATTGGTTTGGTCTATTTCCTGGTAGAGTTTGTTTTTGATGACAGTTTTTCATGCTGTTTGGGTTGGAACGGGTCTTTTGACACCTTAAAATTTTAAAACTCTGCCATGTCCGTCTACATTTCCACACAGGCTTGTTCACACACAGGTAAAGAAGCCCGACAACGTGCTCAGGAATGTGGGAGCTGCAGGTAGCCGAACCTGTTGGGAGTCAACAGATGGTGTTTTGATTAAGACTTGGCTTTTGGGATGAGCACACGAGTCTCACAAATCACAGTTTTACACACACACACACACAAACACAGGTGTAAATTAGGTTAATATTACTGACTGTTCAGTCATAAAAATCCAAATCCGTGTCTGAATCCAGACCCTGAACTCACAGATAACATGAACGTGGTGTTTGTGCAGATAAACAGACGAATACTGTCCGATTTGGTCATTTCTTTATTCTAAAAAAAAACATTTCTCAAACACAAACAGTTCAGTTTCACAATGTAAACAACTTCTCACATACAGAACACACAAGCAGATTTTTGGAGGAAGAACAAAACGTAAGAAAACGAGTCCAAGCAAAGTGAAAAAGGCGAGCCGCTGTAAAGCCAAACGTAGTCGAGGGGCCGCTTTGATTCCTGCTCAGTGCTGCTGAAGGCCTCTGCTGACGACGTGATGTGAAATGAAAAAAACAAAAACAAAACAAGTTTACACAGTGTGTGCGATTCCTAGATCTGCTTGAAAAAAGGCAGTGATTCACAGGCCAACGAGACTTAAGAAGAGGAGGAGAGAGACCGAAAAGAAAATCATAACATTTTGTTCATGAGGTTGCCTGAAATCCTTGAAGCTAAAAGTAACATTTCAGAGGCAGGAGACGGCATTTCCTGACACTTCTATGGCTACATTAACACCTCTCTCACTCTTCCTCCTCCTCCTCCTCCTGGACAGGACGCCAAACTACCAGAGAGAAAGCTGCTCATGACGGTCCTCGTCACGTCTTACGTCATTCGCCTCAGTAATTATTCTGGCATGCTGGTTAAAATACTAAACTGAATCGTCTCAGCCACAGAAACTTTAAATAAATACCAGAGGTGCTGTGATTTTTTTTTTGTTGTTGTTGTTATTTATAACCCCATTATGTGCCACGGAAACAAAGTCTTCATCGCAGAGAACATGGCACCTGTTGCGCTCTTAAGTTTAGTCCAGCTAGCTAGCTTCTGTCGTCTGAGAGCTAAATTGATGCGACACGACACGTAACCACCAACTGAAGTCAACAAAGGTGAATATTGTCACACGTCGATGTTCTGCCAATTAATCGGTGCATCCCTATTTACATTTTTGCAGAGAGAGAACTCCTGTACGGTCGATATAAAGCTAGTTAACTATTCCCAGCTAACCGGCTAACTTAGCTTAGCATAAAGACTGGAAACAGGAAAATCGCTAACCTGGCTCCATCCAGAGAAAATCCACCTCCCGGCACCTCTAAACCTCACTACATTACAAGCGGTGTCTTGTTTATTTGATCCGTATTAAAATCAAAGTGTAAAAACGATAAATGGACATTTTATGAGGGGTTATGCGCCAGATTATTTCTTGGTTTGAAGTAGTTGCCGGGCAACCAACAGACTCAATCAGTTACTGGTCCAGACCAAGAAACGGACAAAATAATAAAGAACCGAAAAAACGTATTTCACACATCGTCACTGTTACACAGAAAGCCTGCGTCTCAATTTCTAAACATTATCATTTTTCCCATAAATCAGTGCTATTGGTCACAATTAAATTTTTCTGTTTGTGGGGTTTACAAATATTTAACCGATCAGAAGTTTTGAAAAGAGACTAAACTTCGTAACTCTGCTGGATCCTCGAGCTGTTAGAAAAACATCCGAACTCTGCTTTGAATATTAAGAAAATACAGGAGTTTATTTCCATTTCCTGAGAAGAAATGGTTTTGTGGCGCTTTGCATCCGACAGAGACGTTTTTGTACAAATCAAACAGTCCAGTCTTAGCTAACTTAGCCGGCTGCTAGCTGTAGATTCACATTTTTAGCCACACAAACATGAGTGTTATCAATCTTTCTCTGCAAAAAAAAAAAAAACCAAAACAAATGCACACATTTCCCAAAACACAGAATTATTCCTCTAAAGGATCCAGCGTGTAGGATTTAGTAGCATCTCGCAGTAAAGTGAGCTTGCAACTTGTCTCACCCTCCCCTTCCAAGTGTGTAGGAGAATCTGGCCACAAAGCTCAGAGCCAGTGTTTGTCCGTTCTGGGCTTCTCTAGAAACATGGAGGCCTCCATAGACGAGGCCCCGCGTCCTCTGTAGATGATTTCATCTACAGATTCTTATTTTCAGTTGAT
Organism: Lutjanus campechanus; assembly: GCA_027495735.1. NCBI lineage: Eukaryota > Metazoa > Chordata > Actinopteri > Lutjaniformes > Lutjanidae > Lutjanus > Lutjanus campechanus. Next base: position 3,114 of record JAJHUR010086675.1, read on the forward strand.
TATAAACGTATAAATAGTAAATAATTCAATTTCTGCTTGTAAATCTCACACACTGGACCTTTGACCCTACATCCTCCTCGTCCAACACGTAGGACGTGAGCCAGCGACCGTAAAATGTCAGACTTTTCTCGGAGCTCGACGAGCAAACGGGACATGTGGGAATTTTCTAGCTTTTAAAGCGGTAACAGACTTTGGCAGAACATTTGATTCTTCAGTGTGTGTGTCTGTGTGTCTGTGTGTGTGTGTGTGTGTGTGTGTGTGTGTGTGTGTGTGGGAGGTCGGGGCTGTAAACCTGTAAAATTCCTCTGAAGCACAGGACAGTAAAGCAGTGGGACTTCAACACTGAGCCAGCGAAAGACAAACTGTGGCTTCTTGAAATGTGAGACACAAAGTCCAGTCACATGTGTGTTTGTGTGTGTGTGTGTGTGTGTGTGTGTGTGTGTGTTTAAAGGCTCTTTTCCTCCTTAGTGCTCAGTCAGTAATCATCATCATTATCATAATAATAAAGTATGCACTATCTAAACTACTTACAATAACTAACTGCCTACCTAGGGCTCACTTAAAAAAAAAAAAAGGAAAACATCACTCCAGTTAATACTAGTAATACATGGCTATGAGAGAAGAGGAAAGAGGCGGGATCTCTGGCTCTTCTTTCTGTTTTCCCCCCCCATTTTTGAATGACGCCGTAAGAATAAACTCATAGCACGGTTTCTTTGCAAAAGTACCTTTTCATTTCTTTTTTTTTAAACTTCTCTGTGAGGGGAAGTCTTAAAGCAGAGCTCTCCGCGTCGTTTCCCTAAACTACGACCCTCTCGAGGTTTGGCTCTTTCTCCTCTGTTTCTCTCCCTCGTTTCATTTTTTTTTTTTTTCCTGAAGGTTGTTTGGATCACTTGATACCTGCCCAGTGGAACCTACAGTATAGATATATATAGAGCGTGTGTGTGTGTGTGTGTGTGTGTGTGTGAGTTCAACCACACTCCTCCACAATCCAGATGTTCAGCAGTTACCATGGCAACAGGCAGGTGGGTTTTAGCTCGCTCTCTGTGGTCATGGCTCTCCTCAACATCTTGATGATCCAGTGTCTCTTTTTGTCTTCTTCGGGGAGGTGTGTGTGTGTGCGTGCGTGTGTGTGTAAGGTAGTGTTTGTTTTGAGCTCCTAGCTTGTTTGTAGTGTGTGTGTGTGTGTGTCTGTGTGTGTTTACGTTGGTCTGGAGGTAGGTGTTTGTTACAGTAAAGGGCCTCACACTCCTCCTGCCACATGTTAAGAGCTGTGATGTCACCAGAGGGACCTGAGTGTGATGGAGTTACAGGTGAAGTCTGCATGCTAATGTGTGTGTGTAGGTGTGTGTTTCTATTCTTACTATGTGTGCGTGTGTGTGTGTGTGTGTATCAGTGCGAGGTGGGCTGCTCCACTTTGAGCCCGACCAGTGACGGAGGCATCTGCCCTGCAGCGGAGGAGCTGGGAGGCGAGGCCCTGAGGCTGGAGCCCCCGGTGGCGGAGGACGGGGTGGTCACCGCCGGCCGGATGAGCGGGGGCGGCGGGTGGTTGTGGGGCGCTCGGTTCTGGAGCGGGCGCGTCTGCAGGGGTGGTGGCTGGCGGAGGAGGCTGGGGGGAGCCGAGGGAGGCGCCGGGCGCAGCAGCGGCGGGGGCTGGGAGAGGGAGGACGGAGTCTGGGTGGAGGAGGGCGGAGAGGAGCCGCCGGCAGCGTCCGAGGGAGAGTCCTCCATTTTGACCTGAGGACAGCGAAAGAACATGACGTTAGATAAGAAGACAGTTAGAGAACAACAGAGAGGAGGGAGGAGGAGGAGGAGAAAAAGTGATTAGTGACATGATGAAGAGGTCATGTGACTAGCGTTTTGTCTTTTGTTTGTTTCCCTCATCTTACTGGCGCCTGGAAATAACTCCAAACTACCAGATCTGGATTCATTACAGAACCAGGTAGTATCGCCGACGGGACGTCTGACGTGTTTCATTTCAGATTAACAGGCTGTTTACTGAACATTTTACTGGCTCCAAACAAACTGACACCATGTCAGAGACGCAGCACAAATAGTCACATCTGTCTCCACGGACAGAAGAGCCGAGTGGACAAAAGGTTTATTTTTGATGAGAACACGTGTGGATTTGACTCCGTCTGACTGCTTTCTTAACGAGCGCCCGCCGGTATCGGTCCAAGCTCAGTGATGGTTAAATACCAGCTGTTGTGACCCAACTACAAACTGGAAACTGTACGGGTTTTTGTGTGTTTTAAATGTTTACTCTGTAGCGTATCCTGTTGAATTTGGCGCTACTACGTTGCTAATATGGCCACACCCAGAGGTTTGAGCGCTGTCGCACTAAATGATCTAATACTGGGGCGACAGTTCAGAGACACTGTGTGAACGTTAAGCCTCGTTTGAAGCAGCTATGTCATGAAAGTAGATGATCAGATGCTCTAACTGTTTTTTTGTGTTGGTTTTACACCGCAGCATGAGCTGCTGAGCTTTGTTTATACATGCGTGTTGCTGCTGTGTGTAAACGCGTCTCTCTGTGGTTGTGCGTGCATGGCGGCGGGGAGGGGACGTGTCCGATCTTTGAATCGGTGTCCAGTGAATGCTGAACAGCATCTTGGCATGAATTGCCCCTCCCTAGGTGGTAGTGAACACCTGAAACTTAACTGAAATGCATTCTGGTCCTGTTCCATGTACTGATTAATAAACAACCAGCAGTGTTTTATATTCAGCTCTGTGGCTGACAGGAGGCCGGTGTAGTGACTTGGTATTTTGGTCCTTGTAAGAACTCCAGTAGCTGCATTTTTGAATAAGCTGAAGTTTTTTGGTGGTGTTTTTGTCACAAGACTATTACAGCTGTCAACTCTGCTAGAAGCAAACGCATATGTGAGTTTTTCTAGGTGGTCTTCTGACATGAAGTCTGTAAGTTTGGCTGCAATGATAAGATGATAAAAAGCGGATCTTGTCATTGTTGTTATGTGGCTGATTCAGTGATAACACCACAGATCACAGGGGTCTAATTTAACACAAATAAAGACATCCATTTAGGTTGGTTATTACATGATGCAACATATTGTTACATTTTTATCACAAAAAAATGCAACTCGCGTATTTTGTAATAATCACTGCAGCATATAATTGCAACAAAATGTGGAAAACTTGATAAAATAATGTGTTCAAGCTGTTTAGTACAAGATACGAGTGTTTTTACATAATGAGGTGTTAAAATCCTTTCTGTGTATTTATTTTGCTCAACTCCTCCAGTCTACCAGGCCACAGTTTTTACCATGCCCCCCCCCCCCAAACAACAGTCTCATTTCACTCTTGAGAAAAAAAGCTAATAAATCTATTTTCCAAAACTATTCCTTTTAACTCATTAAGAGCTATCCAAGTGTTTTGAAATGGAAGTTTTAAGAAATAAACTGAAAAGTTGTGTGTAATCTTGCAATTATGGTCATTTATATTTTTCTCGTGAAGCTGTTTTATCCATTTAGAGCAAATATTTTGTAAAAAATTAACAAAATGTATTGTTTAACGTTACACAATGAATAACTAACTATGTTTGTTAATATCGTGCGTCCTCCGTCTCTGCTCACCTCGTCCTCCTCAGCGGCTCCGTCTGTAGCTGCTGCCATCTCCTCGCCGGCCCTCCTGGGGTCCCTCTGGTCTCGGCTGGTGGCCACCTGCTCGGCCGCCCACTCCCTCAGCACCTCGTCCAGGTTGAATCTGCGCCGGTAGCTCACGAAGAACGAACTCACCTGTTCGGACGGGCGGAGACAGACAAGAGTCAAGAGAGAGAAAGAAGTGAAGGAGGAGAGAAAGCTGCAGTGCGTTCAAGGACGCAGAGGCGGAGATTGGAGGTCGGGAGACGAATGGACGGAGGGATAATGGAGATTATAGTTATCTTATAAAGAAAAGAAAAAAAGCTCATCCAGACAGAGGGATGAGGAAGAAATTGGAGAGGAGATGAAAAGCTGATAGGCAGCTCACAGAAAGTAAACGTCTGCATGAGTGGAGGGTCAGACTGAGGTCAGAATAAAAGAGGAGAGCTGTTCTTCACAACATTCTTCGCCACGTTTAACCCTCGAGAACGAGGATTCTCACCTGAGCCGGCGTCTTGGTCCCGATCACCTCGGCGATGGCTGCGAAGTCTTTACCGTAGCGACGGATAGCTGGAATAGAGACAGGAGTACATCAGGTTAATGTTGTGTCTGTATACATCACTCACAACCAATTTGTCGCCATCGAAAAGGCTACAAAAACAGTCTGCTGACTCTCACTCCGTCAGAGAAATGTGGCAGAGAGTGTGTGTGTCTGTGTGTGTGAGAGAAAGAGGAGAGAGACAGGCTGAGTGAATGTAGCGTGAGCAGGCTTGTTGATGCGTGCGTTTTCAGTTAACCTTCATCTGAGGTCGGCCGCCTCAGTGCACCTGCTCTTTTCCAGGCCCGTCCCGCTTCGCACTCGTTTTACTACTGCGCACATTCATGTCTTTCAGCCTCTGCTTTCTCTTCTCCTGTTTGCACCACACAGCTGCAGCTGATGGGGGGGGTGGGGGGCGTGCTGGCTGACTGCAGCTGCTGAGGGAAGAGGGCAGAGCCGTCTTTCTGACATTAGCTGCAACTTCTGGATTTTAAACTCTTCTGATTTTTAATCATCTAACAGGATCTGAAGTTTTTGTAACTTTCTGGAACAAACAATCAAGCCCAATATACACAGCAACCGGATGGGGAGTGAAAGAAGGGATCTTCACACAACTCTGAGTCGCCTTCTGCACGTACAAATGAATGAAACATGAATTCCTCTGAGTCTTCTCTTGGGCAGAGATCAGGGAGGCAGGGTGATGACGGCTATGACAGCAGCCTTACTTTTACCTCCCACATATGAACACAAATATCTTACTACATGTTCAAATCAGGCTTGTTATTTAAGTTTTGATACATTTTAGGGGTATTATTCATAACTTTTCTTTTGCATCGTTGCACGCCGCCCTCCCAACATCAGCACCGCTTTCAACCTAAATGGAGGAGACGATAACAGAGAGAATACGATTCCCTGACGTTCCCATCAGTGCATATTCAAGCACAACAACAGAGGGAGACTAAACTGCGGAGAAAAGGTGAGGTTCAGTTACTTTTACACAGAAACAGCTGGATGAAATGTCCGTCAGAGGGCGACTCTTTACTTTTATACTTGAATTACATTTCAGTGCTGTACTTTTTCCACTTTTACTTGAACAAAGAAGTTGTATCAGTACTTCTATTTCAGTCAGAGTATTTGTATTTCTACTTGAGTGAGGAACACGTGTACTTTTGCCACCTCTGCAATTAGTTGTTTAGTACATAAAATGTCAGAAAATGGTGAAAAATGTGTCCCAAAGCCGAAAGTGACGTCCTGAAGTGTCTTGTTTTGCTCACAACATAAAGACATTCAGTGGACTGAAAATATTCAAATTTGAGAAGCTGAAATCAGAGAATTTGGACTTTTTTCTTTCTTTCTTTTTTGAGGAATGACTCAAAGCATCTTATTTTAAAAATATTTGCTAATTAATTTAATAGTTGAAAACAATTCAAGTCATTTCATTTATCAACTAATCGTTGCAGCTCTAACACCTTATTTATAACACGAGTCAAGTCAATCAGAACTTTATGTCTGTTAATGCAGTTGAGTGCCACGGCATGCGCAGCTCCGGGTCCATTACAACACATAATAAATGACCTCCACTGACTGAATAAGCCTCAGTGAATGTCCCTCTCTAACAGAACTGTGTCTCTTTATTTAACAGAGCGCCGTGGACAGTAGCTGCTTTACTTCTCTGAGAACAATCACTGCTGGAATCTGAATCTCTGCAGCTATGATTTATTTCCATAGCATCAAATATAAAAGGCAGTACAATGGGAAGATTTTTTTTTTCCTTTTAAATGGAAATAAACATATCATGGCTGTAAATGTCGGGTTTTTCTTTTCATCTGGCAGACCATCTATTTTACACCTATTTATGTTGCATAGTGGGATAATTTGGGTCCACTACATAGGGTATCAAAATTGGGAATTACACCATACAGTGAATAGTTAATGTCAGACACAGCCTGTGTGTTTTTAAGGCACAGCGACACTAGAGCGACGACGTTCAACTTAAGCACAAGAGGAACTTAAAATGATCTTTTTCAAGCCACATCAAATAAAAACGAACTGAACATTCAACAAAGGCGTGTGGTAATATTTCTCTGCATGTGTTTCCACAGTACTGACAGAGGCAGTTTCTGTGTTTGAAAAAAATATGAATATGAATGAGTGTAAGAGTCTGACTTTCTGCCTGTGAATGTGAGGTCGGAAGAGGAGAGCCTGCAGCTCGAGGTGAGACGCTGCAGCTTTGACTCACCCTGCACAGCCAGGAGCTGCTCCTCGGTGGTCCAACGAGAGTTCATCTTAGGGGCAGGCTGAGAGAGAGAAAGACAGAGAGGGGTAGGTGGTAAAGAAGAAGAGGAGGAGAGAGGGGGGTGAGGACAGCAGCATGAGAGCAAAGAGCAGATTAAGACTAATCTCAGTCCCATAAGGAGGTGAAATAATATCTGAAGGGAGCTGGGGGAAGGGCAGAGTGAAAAAAAAATGAAAAGGGAGGAGGACAAACGGAGGAAAGATCAGAGATGAAGACAGTCAGGAAATAAAAATCAAAGAGGACAGATGAAGGATGTAAAGTAGGGCAAATGTAGAGAAAGGAGCGAGGGGGAGATAAAAAGAGACTTACCTCAGCAGGTCTCAAAGTGTCAACACCTTCATTTAGGCTCTGTTTCAAAATACTGTTGTTCTGTTTAATGGACTGAACCTGAGAGAGAAAGTGTAGAAAGTATAGGGGGGAGCAGAAAGAAAAAAAAACAGTAAGTAAGGCTGCTCGAATATGGTCAAAATGACTCAAAAGATTCATATTGTGATTATTAACAGTGTCACTGTTACGGATGTCAAAGTTGACGTTGGACAAAGACGGAGATTCAGTGAGGTAAAGTGATATAACGTGGTGTTTTTTTCAGGTGGTTGCAGTCTAATGCAGTCTTTGCACAGGATTTCTTCTTGCTTAACATCATTTCCCCTAAATCTGAAATGCTTCCAAACAACGGATGAACATCTGTTTCGAGAGACTCTCTGCCTTCTGCTCCAGACATTTGATTTTCATTTTGCCCGTCTGATTTCTGTTGTATATTCTTCTTCTTCTTCTTCTTCTTCTTCTCTGGACTGCAGCGTCCAGGAAATTCTGCACAGGCTACCGCTGCAGGGTGGCTGGTTGTTTCTATTAGGAAGCACTTGATTTGATATGCACAGGCGTTTTCTATGAGCGGAGCACGCATTTCAAAACAGAAACATCACTCTTGATCATGTTCATTTAAACTGGAGGAAGCCAATATCACAATTGTGATTAACATTTGATTAATTGTGCAGCCCTAGTAGTAAGATTATGTTTCGGCTAGTTGTGCTGATGCTGTTAACCAAAAATAAGTATGGACACAACTACCTTGTTGTCTTGTTGTTCTACTGAAGCAGGTAGCTGCAGATTAAACTCGTGAACCGTAAAAGTGTATCAGAGTATATTTTTTCTGGTGATGCTGTTCCTACCAGCTGGTGTGTCGGGTTTTCTTGGAACAATCTCTACTGTTGGAACCCGCTAGTAAACTGTTCAAAGCAGCTTCTCACCGAGACTGAATTCATCATATTTGTCACACACAACATTTATCCATATATTGATGCACCACAAAGCTCTGGAGGAGGTATTAAATCTTCACCTTTACTGACAAATACAAGACAAATTGAAAACCCGCTGGAGTTCCTTAAAACTACTGGGGGTGTAACAATCCACTGATCATCCGTATCATTTCATCATCTTTAATATGAGCTTTTATTTTGAAATTCCGACGGCACGTCTCTGTCGGCGTTTGTGTCCAAGCGCACCTCTTCCCTTAACATTCAAACAGTGCTTGTGCCAGCCTAGAAAAAGACAATGAGGAGATTTATTCCCCTCTCAGGAATGAATCAGCAGTGTGGAAATAATTTGGATTTGGGAGGAAAAAAAAACAGTCCACTGAATTGTTGCTCTCACCATGGCAATGCTGAGAGCGAGTAACAAAGAGTATAAATAAAGGGTGTAAAGAGTATAAATAATTCATGTAATTTGTTAAGTATGAGTAGAGGAAAATTCTATGAGCTGCTCAGCTAATTTATGAAATGTAAAACGCTGTAGGCTTAAGTTAATAATGGTCAAAAAACAATGACAGTTATTATTAAGCAGAATTTTATACCTTTGTTGAATGTTCTTCTTGTTAAGTCATGTTTCATATGTATTAGTGGAATCAATTTAAAGTAAACTTTACTGCACTTAACTGGTTGCAATTATCTGTGTTGGTTTTTTTTGTTCTTTTATGACCAAAAGCAGAAATGTGATATCAGCTTTTGCATCATTGTCCAAAGAGTCAATACAATATTGTAAATTTGTGATTTACACCCCTGAAAACTACCTCCAGAAGCACGCTAGTGCAGTTACTCAAACATTAGGTACATGCCTGTCTCTTGAGTGACACCAGCTGTGTGTCCAGCTGCCGTACAGTCAGCACCCCGGCGTCGTGCGAGGCCGACAGGGTCGTGATGTCACTCTGCTCCAGGTGCATGCCTTTGGGAGGCCTGCGGCGGGCTCTGAGCGGGTGGTGGCGGTACTGAGCCCCGATGTTTTCCTTCTTCACCGGCCCAGAGCGGCTGGGGGTGGCCTTGTCGGAGCTGGTGCTGCTGGGGTTCTGTTTCAGCGCCTGTGCGGAGGAGAAATGACAAACGCGAATATCAGACATCAGGTTCTATCAGACTGATACAAGAACGGCGACTGAAGGAGGCAGCATTACATTTATGTATAATAGATGAAGCTGAAATTGAAGGATACAGACGGCATCGATTTGGCTAGGCTGATCTCCTCAGGCAAGTCATGACTAATTAAACACAAAAATGTGTTTATATAAACATGCATACGCACTCTGTTGGTCAAACAACCACTATTAAAGGGATAGTTTGTTTGTTTTTTTCTTTTTTGAAGTGGGGTTGTAGGAGGTACTGAGGTATCACTATCAATTTAAGTGTACGCTACTTTTAGAATATATCACCAGACAGCCTTTTCTGACAAGTAACTGTTGTTACATGAGCCAAAAAAACAACCAAACTCCTTTGGCGAAATCAGTCATTTTACCTTGCAGAGGACAGGAGTTGCTGGTCAACTGCTGCCTCAATCTGAGAGCTTGTTTGTATTACTCTTATTATGCCGAACTAACCTTTTAAAACACCGAAGTCACACAATAATGCAAACAATCTAACCGATCGAGGCAGCGGTGGACCACCAACTCCCATGTTCTTTGAGGTAAAATGACTGATTTTGCCAAAGGAATCTGGCTGAGAAAGAAAGAGCTATATCTGGCTTATTAACAGCAGTTTCCAGCTGGGAAAGACTGTTATTTAAGCCAAATATACAAGCAAGGTAAAGCAGTGAAAACATTATAAATATAGCACACACTTTAACTGATATAGTGGTTTTTCTTTTTCCGTGGCCCTTTAAATACTTCAAACAATCCAAACCCTTTAATTTTTGTGTTCCTCACCTCTTTCTTGGCGTCAATCTCGAAGTCGCTGTCACTGCCGGGGTCACCTTCCTCCATGTCATCATTACTACAAGGAGACAAAGACAAAGCCGCCCATGATTAAGCCGCGTCCCCAGCCAACTGTCTATTTCTAAAATGCTCGAGAATGTCAACTGAGAACGACAAGAAATAATATCAAATGTATCTCATTCATATTCATGAGACTCTTGTTCCCCGGGATGCTTATCGAGTGTCATTTAACAAAAGAGTTTTTGTAAATGTCAGATCTCAAATGAGCCGTTTGTGAGAAATTTATGTTTCCTTCCTGCTCGGTCCTTCCTTCAATATTCATTCTCTCCCTCCACTCGTGCCCGGTTTACCCGGGGGAACATTAAAGTTTCATGGGCGTCCCATACCTGTCGTCTTTTTCCCTCTTGTTGACCAGCCTCCGGGCCTGTCGGTCCATGACAGAGGTCCTGGTCCTGGTCTTCTTCCAGCTGTAGTAATACTTCACCAGGCTGGAGATCAGTTTGTCTGGAAGCTAAGGACAAACAGCGAAATCAACAAATTCACTATTAAATATTGAAATGTTATTGAAAATTACTCAATATTGTGAGATTATGGATGGATGGATGAAAAAATAGAAGGGTACAATGTGTTAGAGACTATGTAGAGCAAATAAAGACTTTCTCACTTTCATGTTTTTTGGGTTGCCCATCTGTTCGCCTTTACTGGCAAGAACTTAAAAAAAATGTATGGAGGGTAAAACTTCCACTTACAATTAAGGTATTATACTTGAAGAAAATGAACACAGGACTTAGAAGATTTAGACACAAACATATGTTCAGAATAATGTTAATTGCAAGCTAAAAACAACAGAATATACAACAGAAACCGAATGCACAAACAAGTGAACCCTTTGATTCATGGCTACAGGTTTTAAAATGTTCATTTACTTGCTACACTGGTAACATATTTAGACTCTCTACTCAAGACAGAAGTTAAAATATACTCTATGAGGTGTGGTACGGGATAGATGCAGGCACAAAGACGGAAAAGGAGACAGATTTGAGAACATTCTTCTGTGTTCTACTTTAATTTTCTTTGTTTCATTTAAATGACTGATTTAAAACTTAAAGACTGATGTATTTACATGTGTAAAGGTAAAAAGGGAGGGATGTTTGTTTTATTGTGTTTTTTTTCTTTTCTTCCATGCCAAAAGGAATGTATAAGAGACGAGAAAATGTTTGAAGCATAAGTGTCTCTCTAATCCAATAAAAAGACTTCAATATTCTTTAAGACTGTGTGTGTTTTTTTTTTTGGTCTCTCACCATCTGCTGGATGCGGTGAAAGCTCTTGCCGTGGAAGCTGAAGGCCTGCTCGAACAGCACTTTATCCTCCACAGTCCACTCGTCTGGGAAGGGGGTGAAGTTGGCCAGGTCGGCGAGCGAGCGCTCCACGTCGTGTTTGTGCCATAATAACATGCCGAGAGCCTGAAGGAACAGAGGGGGCGAAGACGGTGGTCAGGCAACCAGGGATGGTGACAAGTGAGCAAAGAGAGAGAGAGACACAAACAGGCGGCGAAAAGACAAAGTGAGAGAACGTTTTGTCTTGGTCTGTCTGGCGTACCTGCTCCATGTTGTATCCATGTTTCTCTTTAGCCATCAGGATGTACTCGTCCACTGGGATAAGAAGAGTTCAGAAGAGAGGAAAAAGAGGTGGTTGAAGAGGAGAAACAACAAAACAAGGGAGGTAGAGAAAAGAGACAAAGAAGAAAGGAACAAAAAAAGAGAAAGACAGATGAGAAGAAGTTTATATAAAGAAATGAGGGAACGACATGAAGACGAAGAGAGCAGGAGAGCGAGAGAAAATGAGAGCACAGGATAAGGAGAGAATCAAAGGTTTAATTGGTATTCTCCGGTCAGCATACAGCCATTAAACTGAAGGTCATGTTAATAAGCTTGTACCAGTGAATGTAAGGTAACGTAGGTGTGTGTAAGTGTGTGTGGAGAGCTTACACATTGCATCAGAAAGCAGACTGTTGGGACACCAGACCAACATGCTCCTCTGGTCCTTCTCATTGTAGCGGGTTGGACTGTCTGGTAATGGAAACAAACAGGAACATTTTTTGACAATTAACACAAATTAAACATTTAGCGTATTATTTGAGCTCATATGTAAACTTGAATCCATCTTTTACTTCATCACATCACCCCTGTGTGCCTCCTCTCCTCCTCCATCTGTCTCCTCCTCCTCTTCCTCCACGTATCTCTCTCTCCCTCTGATTTGTCTATTTATCAAACCCCATTCTAACTTTTACCGTCTTCCTCCCTCGCCTTTGCGTGTTTTCTCCTGTCCAGACTCCATCTCTGGCGTCCGCTTCATTAGCAAGAAAAACGAGGAGGAGACGGCGGCACGTCAGCCGGTGATCTCTCTTGGGAATTCAACACCTGCGCACTGACGTTAAAAGAGGCTCGTGTGCCTGTTTCCACCGCCTCCTCTGGTATAACCTGATGGTTGTAGGACAAATTTCATCTATAGTTTTATAGCTTTTCCAGTGTTCAGACACTTTCTGCTACTCATACAAGGTATCAGGGTTCTTTCACTCAGCCAGATTTCACAATCTTCAAACCTTTTTCGGCCCTCATGACACTGTATTCAAACTGGAGCTGGGTGATATGGTTTATAAACAATATCTTGATATTTATTGACAACTCTGATATACGATACGTATCATGATATAACATTTCCTCCAAATAGTGCAAAAATACGATGATCTTGTAGAATATGATGCATTTCTATGGACTGAACAACACAACAGCGTATAAACTGGTTAAAATTAGCAAAATCTTAAAATCTAGAGCAGCAAAATGCAACAAACACGTCAATGCAGCAGCAATATTAACCCAAAAACATTATATATAATAGCAAATTTTGGACAATTAGTACTTGAAGTAAATTTTGCTATAGTAGTTGCATAATGCTACCTTTATAAGGTTTAGCATTAAGAACGTTTACTTGAAGTGGAGTAATTTCACAGCGGGATATTAGTTTTTTTGCTTGACTGCACCTGTGCGCTACTGAACGAGCCTTTCCCTTTAAGGTAGGTGGGGTTGTGGGTAACTTGTGTGTGGGTCAGAGGTCTACTGCCATTAATAAGCAAGTATGTGTCAGGCTGAAAACAATTAAAACCAGAAGACTCCTTTATACATTTTGGAGCTGGAAACCGTTGGAAGAGAAACAAACACAAATCAGATGATTGATTTATGTTTTCGCTGGTGTTTTGGCTAAAAAAAAAAACCAAAAAGTCTGGACCAAGTCTCGTTATAGTTGAGTACAAGCAGACGCTGCAGTAACTTTACATAAATAGGGACTTTTTATTTCTTTTCTGTGGCAGCAAACAACACACAACAGTAACTATTACACTGTGCATGGACCATATCAGAACACGCTGAATATTATCACATAAATAAAAAGACACTAAACAAGTCTGACAAACTAGATTTAATCTGATTCGAAACAGCTACAGACTGCTCTGACACATCAGACAAACATTTTTTTTAAGGTCCTTTTGTGTTTCCTGAAGAGGATATGATAAATTAAAAAAGGTTTTGAATATTGCACCGCTAATCTTTTTATATATTAAACAAAGACTTGTCCTTAACCTCAAAGAAGCCACTGGTAATACTAATTAACACATTTTTAAACTTTAAAAAAGGCCCAGTGTGTAAGATTTATAGGGGTCTATTGGCAGAATATGACAGAAATTGAATATAACATTCATAGTTATGTTTTCATTAGTGTTGTGCTCAACATATTGCACCATCATGTTTCTACAGTAGCCCAGAACAAACAAACTAAACTCTGGCTCTGTATCTGCAGTTTTGCAGCCACTGTAGGATTTTTCTGGATTTCCACAGTGACACTGGTCATTTGACCTTCATTTCTCATCATCTGCATTCCCCTCCTTCCTCCATTTCAATGTCCTCCACATCTCTCCTCATCTCTCTGTCTCGCTCACAGCCCTGATTCCCTCCCTCCTTCTCTGTATTCTTCTCTCTTTCTCTTGTGCTTTCCTGTCCCAGCTTACCTGGTTTGAACTCTGGGATCTGAGCCTGGTAGTCTCCTCCCACTCTGATCATACTGTCTGTGGAGGGAGAGAGAGAGGGACACATACAAGACGAACATGAGTTTTTATTTCCCAGAAGGATGTGTAGAGCTGTAAAGATGAAGAGGACGGGGGACAAGTATTTTCATAAAATTCTCAAGAAGTTGCAGAGCTGGATGGACTGGATCCTAAGAGGACAGATAACATGAGAGACAGAAGGACGACAGAAGCGCGATAAAGCAAATAGCTGAGAATGATAATCATCTTATATTTCATACATGTTTTCGCCCTCTAACCAGCTACACCGTTTACTTATCCTGTCAAGAACTGGTTTTAAATCCTAGTTGGTCTTGATCTTTGATCTTTCAATAGAAAATTCTGTATCAGGTCAATAATCTTCCAGTAAGGATGCCACTGTCAAATATTTTGGCACCATACTCAGTATTGTGGCATTATTAATGCCAAGTCCAATCTGATACTTCCGATAAATCCACTTGATTCATATACTGCAGGTCCTGGTTAAAAAATGATGCCTTTAATAAGCTTAAATTATTGATACATTATGAATGGACTTAAATGACTCCTGAAATT
>JAJHUR010086676.1:0-14648 GCA_027495735.1 Lutjanus campechanus
TAAATCAATAAAGTTTAAAATGGAGACTTTAGAGGTTTAAGGTTAGAGAACGATGACAGGAAGTGGATGGAAGTCATGTGTGTGTGTGTGTGTGTGTGTGTGTGTGTGTGTGTGTGTGTGTGTGTGTGTGTGTTTGTTCTGCCTGAGACCCTGATGAGGACGTATATACATACTCTCAAATCCAGTGTGTGTGTTTTGTTCTTCCTCACAGTGAAATCTGTCAGTTCACACACACACTTGAAAATATACAGCAAGTGTGTGTGTGTGTGTGTGTGTGTGTGTGTTGCAGAACCTTCACAGTTCTGCTGGAGGCTGAAACAAGAAAACTGCTGGAACATCAGACACACACACACACACACACACTCTCTCTCTCTCTCTCTCTCTCTCTCTCTCTCTCTCTCTCTCTCTCTCTCTCTCTCTCTCTCTCTCTCTCTCTCTCTCTCTCTCTCTCTCTCTCTCTGCAGTATGAATCTCCTCCTCCTGCGTCTCCACATGTTCAGATTTATGTTTTGGGTTTCAGATGATGTGATGTCAGACCGAGCGGTCAGACGAGCGTCTGATTCGTTCACATCATGAATGCTCCTTAAATTTAGTTTCCAATTTTCCAACTCAGTTATTTGCTTTAATATAAAAGTTACTGCTCCTTATCAACCTAAGAGTGTAGTGTCAGGATTTATTATAACCTCAGCCTGTTGTTTCAGTTTGTTAAACATGATGTTAGCATGACTTCACCTGACAGCTGCTTTTATTCAGTTTTAGTTTGATGAAATTTATCACGATTTAATCAACTCAGGTGGACAATTTTCTGTCTAAAATAAGACATTATTAGGTCACAAAATATAATTTTCATCAGACATAATTTTCTTTCCACATCACAGAGAGAAAATGGCGGCTTAAAACATCTTTGATATGAGACCTGCAACACGAAGAGAAATAATGGTCTTTTACCGCAGGTTGAGGGAACAGAATGAATTTTCAGGTTGTTATAATCCACAAAAATATAATTCCATCACTAAAGCAGGAAGCTAAATGTGACTCAGAACCACTGCTGAAGTTTTACCTCATGTTGTGAATCACAGCCTGCGTCTCCTCTGGACGTCCCAACAGAAAGACGAGAGGGTCTGAACATTTCTTTGTCTTCTCTTTTAGTTTGACAGGTTGTTTGATGTTCAATGAATCAAACGTCATGTTTGTTTACTTTCCTCACTGTAAATTTTAAAAAGTTGAGAGAATTCAAAATTTCAAGGAAACTTACAGTAATAAAAATAAAAAGAGTTTTGAGCCCAAATCAAAGTCTTCAGTTCTGAAATAAACGTATAAATGTCATATTCATATATATAAGTCACATTTTCTCTTTTCTTTGCTTTAATTCCACTGCTGACGCTGATAAAATGACAGATTTTTCTTCAGGGATCTCTGGAAGCAGGACGTCAATCATGAATGAACAGTTCCTGACATATCAGACAGGAAGTGCAGCCATATATGGTATTATTGGAGCATTAATTATACTAATTTACAAGTCAGAGTCGCACAGGTGGATCATTTCTACAGATATCTGAAGTTAAGAGAGTTTGCTGACATTCATGAGTCATTTGTACTAAAACGTATTGCATGAGGCTCCGCAGTGTTTCCTGATCGATGATAACGAACCTTCAGGTGTTACAGAGAAATGAAGTTATTGTTTCAGAAAAACTTAAATTTGATCACATGAAAATATAAATTATTGGTCTTAATTTTTTTCTTTGATCAGTCACAGTCTGTAGGGGGCGCTAGAGTTTTTATTCATGTTTATGTTAACAGTGTCTCTGCACACACACACACACACACACACACACACACACACACACTGACTCACACTGACTTCATTCCAGAGCATCATTTGGCTGCTTCAGTCACCTGATGTTGTCATAGGCTAATTAGCATATCAAACACTGTGTGTGTGTGTGTGTGTGTGTGTGTGTCTGTGTGTGTGTGTGTGTGGATTAGATGAGTGTGGGGCTGAAAGCGGCTCTGATTTGTCAGCAGACTCTGTGGGAGTCGACACATGAACTTTGTTCGTCTCCGTCGGGAGAAGTTGGATTTGTCGCCGTCTGCTTCTGACAAATGAGCGCTAAACGCTGTCGAGGTGTGTGTGTGTGTGTGTGTGTGTGTGTGTGTGTGTGTGTGTCAGTATTACTGAAGTGACTGAAGCTTCAACTGCTGAAAACACAACGTGTGTCCCATGAGCGTCGTCTGTTCGAGCTGCACCGACTGGCCAGTCAAGTTCCTGGATGGTCTTGATGGACGTTGTTTTGTGCTCTGGTGTGCAGTCATGTTGGAACAAACTGAACGACCTGTTACCTGAGGTGTATTCATGTCTGAGGTTGTCCAGGACAGATCTGAGATCAGATGTTGGGCAGTTTAATGGGACCTGGGTGCCTCATGTGTAAATGAATAATAAAAACAGATTTTTAGGGTTTTAAATGTTCAGTCTATTCGGCAAAAGCTTCTTTTTCTCTGTGATTATTAGGAGTCGGCTCCTGGAAATGAGCAGCAGGTGGCGCCAGTTTCCCAGTCAGAAAACCATTAAACCACTGCAGAAGAAGAGGACGCAACAAGATGAGATAATCGACAATAAGCGCTGATGTCACTGTTAAATAAAAACGCCACATGAGTGAATCCACTTCTGGAATTAATTTAATTTAAGTGTCAGAATTTCACAGTTTGAGCGAAACGTCACAAAGTTTACTGACCGACAACAAACAGGTTTAATGTTCCTTTAACAGCAGAACATGAACAGAACAACATGTGCTGCACATTCAACTGACACACACACAACACACAACAACATACAACACACACACACACACACACACACACACACACACACACACACACACACACACACACAGAGCTCCTCCTCTCTCTGCAGGGAGGTGGACGAGCGGCACTGAGCTACAATCTGTCTGACAGATGACTGTGTGTGTGTGTGTGTGTGTGTGTGTGTGTGTGTAGGTGTGAGTGTGTGTAATAATATTATGCTTCATCATCATCATCGTCGTCATCATCATCATCATAACTGTCACTGTTGACCGCCATTAACCCCTTGTTACTGTCAAATGTAATTCTGTGTGTATCTGTGTGTGTGTGTGTGTGTGTGTGTGTGTGTGTGTGTGTGTGTGTGTGGCGTCCAGCTGGCGCCCGGTGACTCACATCAGACTGACAGCAGCACTGATCAATTACAGCCAGAGATCAGAGGAGACGACCACAGATCAATAACCATTACTAACTGCATGTACCTGTGTGTGTGTGTGTGTGTGTGTGTGTGTGTGTGTGTGTGTTTATATCGAGCCGCGTGGCTGCACGTTAGTAGAAGAAGAGAAGAAGAAAGGTCACTTCCTGTTCCACTGCAGTAAAATTAAAAATAAGATTACAGCTGCAGTTTATTTTTAGTTTGTTTTTACTTTTAAGTTTTTTACAGAAGAAGAAAAAAGACAAACTCAGTCTGTGTGTGTGTGTGTGTGTGTGTGTGTGTGTGTGTGCGTGTGTGTGTGCATATACAGTCTGTAAATATTCTTTATGTTTTTACTGTATCAGTGATTTTTATTTCTCCTTATTAGAGGACGATCTGTGTGCAGCTGCACCAACATGAAGCTTCTTTAATCCTCTGCAGGATCTTTGTTACATGTGTCTAATGCTGCATTCAGGTCATGTGACGTTGACGGTGGTCATGTGAAAAACACACACTTTTTTGTGGAGCACATTGAGCTGGCTGGAATTAATAAAATCAAATTCATATTTACTTACTTTGCCCTTAAATCAACTATTACCTCATGTCCCCCTTAGACATCAGTGTCCTCACATGTAGGTGTAAAGTCTGCGGTCCCCATAAACCCTGACTCCAGTTATTCTCTGTTAGTGGAAAACTAGAAGTATTTGTGAGTCTGAGAGTAAATATCTTGTTCTCAGGAAACAGCTGCATCCACTGAAACATTCACTTCTTTACTTCAAGGTTAAACTCAGAACAGTGTTGGAACAGTAACTCCTCCATCGTTCAGTCCCTCTGAAGAGAAACAGGGAGGAGCCTCAGAGAAACTAACCTAAACTAACCTCCACAGCAGTCAGGGCTCCTGATTGTGACTCAACCCTCGGTTTGGACCATCTACAGAAACAACGTGGAGCTGGTGAATTAAGTGTTGTTGATTGGTTGGTTCAGGATTCACACTTTTTAAATAACAGACTTTTTAATCTTTGGACTTGAGGGAAACTGTCACAAGTCAAAAGACGGGTCAAATCTAAAGTCATCAAATTTATGACTTGAGTCCAAATCGTGTGACTCAAGTCCACATCTCTGTCTCCAACAGCCTGTCCACTCATTTCTGTAAGGACTCAGAAAAATTTCTCACCTCTCCTCAGCTTCTCTTCCTACAGCAACAACAGTGTGCAACACAAGCTAACTTTAGCTCACTAACATCATCAAACGACAAACAACCACCACAATACAACTGGAGTCCAACAAAAGGTGCAAAGTCAAATTTAACATTTCTGCAAAGCCTGTCAAACATATTGTGATGCTGTAGTTGACTAATGTTAGCTAACATTAGCTTCCACTCTAATGCAGAATGATTTCCAGCTAGCTAACATAGTAAAATACTGCTAATTCATCCAGACTCCTCCACGGTCGTGTCAAGAAGGGAACCTGAGATTCTCGCTCATTCCAGGTCACAGCAGCAGATAAATAATGATGACGGAGCCATGTGCAAAATGTTTTGTTTTTCTGAAACTAAAAGTCATCTATGGGCATTTAACGTTTAATACGTTTAATACATCTGGTGAACTTTAAAAGGTAAAGAAACCACAAAAAACAAATTTAAAGCAAAATATTAAATTATAATAAATGTGAATCACTGAGGCTCCCTGACAGAAAAAAATCATGAAAACTTACTGCAGGTTTAGAGAATCTGAAATATAACATCTGCCAAAATGAGACAGATGCTGCATTTTCCCTAAAATTATTATTTTAAATGTTAGGAACAATATAAAAATATTCCAGTTAGCTACTAGCATTCTTGTGTTCATAGGAGCCCAACGGAACCACAAAGTGAGAAACAGTCTTGAAACTGACTCAAACTTCTAATTAAAAACATAAAACACAAAACGTCTGGAAAAAAACAGCTCTAAATGAAAATAGAGATGAATATTCTGTAAAACACTCTGGTTCTGAAACATTGGAACCAACGAGCAGAACCAGAACATGTTGCAGACAGATCTACCTGCACACACACAGACACACAAACACACCTGATGCGTTCAGTGTTTTCATTTTAAATGTAAATCAGATTCACTCACATTGTGCCCTGACAGTGAACGCATCGATCTGAACTGATCCCTGCTGCTCAACAACAACACACCTCCTGTACCAGCTCCTAACGAGGCAAAGTGATTGTTGCCACGGCGATCGTGACAGCTCGTCAATAACTCATCGCAGCAGGTAGGCCGGTGACCAGGGGCGGGCGAGAGACTATCACCGGCCACAGAGAGGGAGAGAGAGAGAGAGAGAGAGAGACTTCAGTGTGCTCATTGTGTTATTACACGTTTATTACCTGTTATAACAACTTAAAAATGTCATTACGTCTGCTTACACTCTGAGAAACAAGAATTCCAAAAGGGTTCTGCCTGAAGGGATGAGGTTCTTTTGTGATGAAAGGGGTTTGTCAAGGGTTCTATGTCAGACTAAGGGAACTCTTTCATTGAGGGTTTGTCCAGGGTTTTTTAACAAGAACCCCTCAGTGGATTCTACAAAACCCTCGGAATATAAAACCCTCTCAGTAGAACCCCCTTAGTGTTCTAAACAAAACCTTTGGAACATATAAAGGTTCTTGTGGGTTCTAACCCATGTAATATAAAAAGGTTCTTGATGGAACCTCCTGAGTGGCTTCTTGTTGGCACTCTTAGCAGGTGGAAAGGTTCTGGATAGAACTCCCAGAGAACCTGGAACCTTTCTAAAAGGTTCTACCAGGAACCAAATGTGTTTCTCCTAAAGGGACAAGCTGAAGAACCCTTGATGGTTCTAGTTAAAAGAAGCGTTTTAATATTTGTCTTCATTACTAAACTTTAAAACATTTTTATGCATCGTGTGTTTTGTTCTCACAGGTTCTAAAGGTTCTAAAGATATTTCCTGTCTGGATGTGAAACTGGCTGCTTGTTAGATTTTTGAAGTTGTTGAATCTGTTGTTCTCCACGTTCTCTCTGTTCTCACACTTGTTCTCACTTTATTTCAGCTGAAATTACTTTCTCTGTTTCTCGTCTCCGTGGTGATGAAATCTGTCCAAGTGATACGACGAAGTGTTGGACTGTCGCCGCCTCTCCTCCTCCTCCTCCTCCTCTTCTTCTTCCTCCTCCTCTTCTTCTTTCTCCTCCTCCTCCTCCTCCTCCTCCTCCTCCTCCTCTTCTTCTTTCTCCTCCTCCTCCTCCTCTTCTTCTTTCTCCTCCTCCTCCTCCTCTTCCTCCTCCATCCCTCCATCCTTTCTCTCTTTCACACGTTCTCTCTCGTCTGTTTTTTTGTTTGTTCTATTTTGGGTCTGTGATCGTTCTCTGCTGTTTAAATGTATTTTTGTTTGTTTTTTGGCCTCCTGAGCTGATTCAGTTCAGCCTGCTGCCGCTTCTTCATCATCTTCCTCATCGTCGCACCAGTTTACATCAAAATGTTGAAGTTTTTGATGAATTTCTGCAAAATAAAAATCACGTTTCCATCAAATATCGTCATGAATGATCTGATCAGGTGTCTGATGAGGATCCTGCTGCAGGTGTCCGACACTCAGCTGCCTCTTCATCAGCTCTGATTATGAGCTGCTTCATCATCATCATCATCATCATCATCATCATCATCATCATCATCATCATCATCACACAGAGTCTGGGTCTGTTCTGGTCTGAACTGAAACTGGGTTCAGATCAGACTGGATTTCTTCTTTTGAAAAATAAATGATGCACGTCAGGTTCAGACGAAGAGTCTGGACTGGATCTCAGACATGAAGATCTTGTTTACACTTTTAGCTGTCGGGCCTAAAGACGCTGTTCAGTGTCAGAAACAGGATGTGATCATGAAAAGGGAAAAAAAGGTGTGAAAATTTGTCATAAATCGGGAGAGATATGGGAGAATTATGATCCTGAGAGGAAACACAGAGAGGATGATAAAAAAACAACAGGAGTCTCCTGGAAAAATCAGGAGGTTTGACGAGTCTGGTTTCAACTGAAGCTTAATGTCATGATACAGAACCAGAGCATCCAGTTACCATGGTTACGCTTCAGTCAGTTTTATTGTTAATTGTTAGCTAATTAAGCTAATGCACTAGTTAGCTTGTGTTAGCTATGTAACGTTTATACATTATGTTCACTGTGGATACTGTTTCTGCCCGTTCTGTTTGACCCTACAGAGCCACTGTAGTTTAGAAGTGACAGGCTCTACTGCTGTGAACTTAAGACACTGAATGTTTTAAAAATCATCGAAACGAGACCCGGGAATATCTGTAGGTTAATATAATGTAGCTGAAAACATTGTGTAAGTGATAAAATATCGTGAGGACCAGGCGGAGCGGAGCGAGCGAGCCGGAGAGAGCCGGCTCTCTCTGCTGAGCTCTGAGGAGCTGTGGAGGAGAGAGCCGGGGGCAGAGTGGAGCTTCTGGAAGAATAAACACCAGAATCACGTCAGATTCTGATCGTTCTCTCTTTATGTTTTTGTCTTATTTTTTAATCATGAAATTGTCAAGAGATTTTGTCATAGTTTTTGTCGCCATAAATCACTTTTTACTTAGTTATCACCCCTTTATCAGGAGTGAAATCCAGTGAGAACCTGTGCAGCAGTTTAATGGAAATAATGATACTTTTCTGTCTCTTTGTTTGTCTTTCATCCCGTCTCCGTCTCTCCGTCTCTCCGTCTGTTTATAATTATAGTTCCTCCCTCCTCTGTCTCATCACAGTGTTCAGATCATTTATCAGAAATCTAAATATAAGTGAAGTTAAAACAGGTCAGTGTGATATAAATACTCTGACAGCTCCTCTCTGTCTCCTCTGTCTGATTCTCAGGTTCGTACTGAGCGCGTGCAGTCCGCCCCGCGGCTGTTTTTGGATGAAACACGTCGACAGATTTAGCGTCACAGCGGCGGCGGCTCTCCTGCTGTTTTACAGTCGGCACGTTTTGACACCTTCACCGGTAGAACCAGGTCTGTCAGCGATGAGAACATAGAACCAGAACCTGAAACACACATGGATGATCTGTGTCTGTTCTGTCTCAACAGACATCATCTCTCTTTTAAAGGAGGAGTCCAACATTTTATTCCTGTCCTTTCAGCAGTGAGATGAGATGGGTGTGGTTAGCTTAGCTTAGCATAAAGAGTAGAAGCAGGGGTAAAGTGTTAGCCTGACTCTGACCAACAACAGAGGAAAAATACACGTTAAAAGCAAGACACCTGTTTTCAATCTGGCAATATGTTTTTCCACTAATCAATCAGTTATTTGGTCCATAAAATGCCTGAAAATACATAACACGGATCAGCCCAGGTTACATTTGAAAAGTGTGTAATTAGATTACATTGTAAAGGATTAAATTTCTTGTTACATTCTTAAAATATAGCAATTTTAAAAAAGGAAAAAGGGAAAAAGTATATCAAAGGAACCAGATTGCCAGTTTTGATAATAATGAATATTTGTTTTTAATAATGATTCAAGGAGAGTGGAGGTTTTGTCCCTTTTTATTTTATTTTCAATGTAGAAAATGGCAGGTGAACATTTTGTGAAGGTGTTCCTCTTGTGTCACATAGAAAAATTCTCCATTTGGCCTGAAGAGCAGAAAAACAAAAGAAACAGCCTCCCACACGTTGAAGGATGCACAGCCGACACCTGCAGTTTGTGCCAGCGTAAAGAATTTGATTTGAACATCTGTAAATGCTGAATATTCAAAATCCTTTCAATTACATTTAATTTCCTTTTATTGGAAAATCAATGGATTATGTAACTAATTACAGAAACTGTATCCAGTAACTGATTATATTTTAAAGTAATCTACATGTTTCCATCTAGATGTGAAGCAAATTTTAACATAATTTAAAGTAAATCCATTAAGTGATAACTAAGAGTTTGAGTTGCTCAATGCTAACATCAGCATGCTAACATGCTGATGGTAGGTATCATGTTCACCCTGTCCACCATCTTATTTTAGCGTGTTAGCATGCTAACATTAGCTAGCTATCAGTAAACACAGAGCTGATGGTGATGTCATCAGTTATGCAGGTTTTTGTTAATAAACTAAACAACTGGACTGATTGATGGCGCTATATGAAAAGTCAAAAGATCAATAAAGTTATTAGAATTCATTTATCAGAATCCATCACACAGATGTTGAGATGTTTCAGTTTGGAACAAAGTGGAGGACAGACAGACGTTAACGTCCATAAAGCTGCCAGCTTTACTCCAACACCTCTGAAACTCACTAATCATAGATCACATGTATCTCAGTTATATTTTCTGACAGACGCTGTGAATTCATCGAGTCTCATGATGAAAATAACTGTGAGTGACACAGCTGCAGCTCATCGCTCCTCATAACTGAAAAACATGTCTTTTTGATCTGGGCCACGCCCCTCGATCAACACATACAGACACAAACCAGCTGTTGAAAGTTTTATTTCTTTTTCCTGAGCACCACAGACGCTGGTTAGTTTTAGTTTCTTTATGGTGATGACCATTGAGACCATAAATATATTATAACGAAGAAGACGGTGGACACAAAGATGGCGCCCGTTCAGTCCAATGAGAGTTTTGTCTCTTTTATAATGGTGGACTGTGAGGAATTTTCACTGCAGTACCGCGAGCGTCCACTGGGGAAAAATTGGTGGCAGTGCTGAGCGTCAAAGCTCCATCTAGTTCTATAATAAATCTGTGATTGAGAACCATATGTGATAAATAAAGATGGACGACAACTCCCCAAAAGTGAGTTCAGAACATCTGGATGACCACCTCCTGGTGGCTGTTTGCAGTATAGGTCATAAACTCCGCCCCCTCCATGTTAGCAGATGGGACATGGACGAAACTTAAAAAAGAAAAAAATTAAGTATGTATTTAAAATTAAGTACACATCCTAAAAATGTTTATTATATTTATGTTTAAAAGATGGTTCCTCTTATTTTAGGTGGTTCTTATCACACTGATGTTTGTTCAATTGTTTTTTTCTGATCAGTTTGGTTTTAATTAGTTACTTGATGACATCATCACGTCATGATTGACAGCATTTTTTCAGCCTGGTACAAAAAACAGTTTTTGTCTCTATAACTAATTTCCCAGGCAGAATTTTTACACAACTCACCCCTTTAAGTTATATACATGGTGTATAAGTCATGAGTAATTAAGGGTGTGGCTACTTTGAGAGACAGGTGGCTATCAGCTGGGTAGCTGCTTCATCCGGCTGCCTCAGCTCCACCCAAATTTTGCCTATTTTTGGATTAGCTGGTAGCTAGCCAAGTCCGGCTCTGCCGAGATGGCGATGGACGACCATGTCCATGTTTTAAAAGATCTATGGTGGGCCCTCGATATCGCAGCTCCAAATGACGTTATGAGCACAAGCTGATACACTGCAGAACTATAAAAAACATGGACTGTAATGATCATTTATATAGTTTATAATTATAATTCACATTATTATTTCTTATTGATTGAGTATATTTAACCTCTTTACTCTCTTTCTTTCTTTCTACTGTGAAATATTGATTTATTTTTATAATACAGCAGTTTAAACACTAATACAGAGCTATGATGTTGCACAAAAACACAGCAACAGGAAAAATGATGTAAAAAACTGTCCTGAACACTTTTGGAATCGATCACACCCTGTTCAGATGATTAAATTTAGCCTGTAAATCAGAGACTACGTGGTTTTGTCGACCCAGCTTGTGATTCTCAGGAGCAACAGGCTGTGAAATGTGGGTGTGAATGTTCCAGTCATGGGGGAAAACAGGCCGGACGATGCATTTCTTAAAAACATGAAGGGGTGTGACCCAACACATCTTTATTTTGGGATCCCTTTGCAGGTCCTGACCTCCGGGTTGGGGACCAAGGCGACCACCAAACTCGATCTCTGCACTTATTTTTTGTTTTAATGACACTAAATCTGAAGAAATATTGATAATCAGTCTTTAAAAATCCAACGTGTACACGCAGTTCAGCACACAAGCCGCCCCTCCTGACACTGAAATATTAAAGACCTGTTGACAACATTTCTCGGGGTCATGCAGACAGTTTTTGGCATCTGTGCAAACAAGAAACAACATCACAGTTTCATCACAGCTGCAGACGCCATCACACGCCCGACCATCACACACACAGAGGTCTACGACACGTTCACCTCCCTGCACCACCCTGAACCCCTCACAGTCTGGACCCACGGGACTCCTGACAGACAGCATTCAGGGAAAACATAACACTGAGATGAAAAGGGAAGTTGGGACTCACCCTGCAGCAGCGGGCGGCGCCGGCGTCGGTCTTGTCGGCGGCGTCGGGGTCACCGCCTGCACTCCAACACGGCCGAGCACTGAAGCAACACTTTCCTGGAGGAACAAGTTGTCACCATCCTCTCATCCCCTCGTCTCCTCTCCGGAGGAGAAGCAGAAACACTCGTCGGCAGGAACCAGAGAATCCAGCCGTCTGATTGGATGTTTTTTTATTATTATTATTTTGTTGGTTTTATTTTGGCGAGAGGAGAAGCGTCTTCCTCTGCTGCTCAGCTCGCGCCGTGCCTTCTCTCTCCTCTCTGCCTTCGACAACAACTGTGAGGAGGATGCTGGCTGGTGCTGGCTGTGTCTCGTCGCCCGTGGCAACCAGTTGCTATAGCGATGGACCCGAGCTCATTGGGAGACGGAGGCGATGATGGAGACGTGGAGAGACCTATGGAGGGACGGAGAGGAGTTTGTTTACATGGAAGTTAACTGAAGAACTGATCAGCTGGAGAGAGAGAGAGAGAGAGAGAGAGAGAGAGAGAGAGAGAGAGAGAGAGAGAGAGAGAGAGAGAGGGAGTGTGTGTGTGTGAGAGAGAGAGAGAGAGAGAGAGAGAGTGTGTGTGTGTGTGAGAGAGAGAGAGAGAGAGTATGTGTGTGTAATCAGCTGTTTTTAAAACCCGTTGAGATGAAACATTAAACATAAAACCATATAATGAATTGATGGAGCGATAACGAGGCGTCTTTATGGCTGTTTTGAGTCTCTTTGTGGTTGTTTTGTGGTTGTTTGTCGTCTTTTTGTGGTTGTTCTGAGTCTCTTTGTGGTCTTTTTGTTGTAACCACAGACTCAGAAGGCAGAGCTGTGCGGTTTGAAAGATTTATTGCACAAAAACTCAAAGTACAGAGATAAAAAAACACAGGCTTAGAGTCGTCTGACAACAGATAAAAATGTCCCAATGCAAACAAATTCACATGAAGAGGGTAAAAATTCAAAGTACAAATAATGCAAACACAAACCTGGGGACACTTGACCTAAAGGTACAAAGACAAACTGGCAGCTAAAGTGGGAAAGAGACAGGAAGTAAAGTCATAGAAACAAGAGGGAAGGCAAGAACTTCTAAATAAAACAGGAAATAACTTCCCTGAAACCCTGCCATGGTTCTTCATGGGACAGCTCCCAGATGCCCCTACAAAAAACAGAGTTCAACATGAGCTGGGTGGGTGGAGGGTCTGGAGGATGATCATGAGGACAACCAGACCAGTGGAGCCGCTCTGGCGGATAAACTGGAGACCAGCAATATTGATGGGACTGCTAAGGAGGCAACAGGGCTGAAGCACAGCAAAGGCAGCTGGAACCAGAAGATTGAGCTGCAGGTTGAGGTGGGCTGCTGGAGAGGCTTCAACAGAACCAGATTCTGGTTACAGGGGAGCTGGACTTCAGGGCTGGAAACTGGCGACAAGGCTGTGGTGCAGGAGGATGACAACACTGGAGCAGGACTGAAGGCCTGCAGCAGGACTGAAGGCCTGGAGCAGGACTGAAGGCCTGCAGCAGGACTGAAGGCCTGCAGCAGGACTGAAGGCCTGGAGCAGAACTGAAGGCCTGCAGCAGGACTGAAGGTCTGCAGCAGGACTGAAGGCCTGGAGCAGGACTGAAGACCTGGAGCAGAACTGAAGGCCTGCGGCAGGACTGAAGGCCTGGGGCAGGACTGAAGGCCTGGAGCAGGACTGAAGGCCTGGAGTTCAGCCAGTTCTGCTTGCTTTCTTGTTGGAGCCATTTGGAAACTAGCTGGGTTCCAATGTAAGAGATGAGGAATGAAACTAGCCAACGCAGGTACAGGGGCTGACTGAAGGTTAGCAGGCCAGTGGCTCGGTGACTCGGGACAGGCAGGTAGTGGACTAGCTGGCTCAGAACAAGAAGGCCGGAACCTCACAAACTCTAATCAACTGGAGTGCAGGCTGAGTTAAAGGCTGGTTGCCAGCAAACTGGGTAGCCAGTTGGATGCTGGCAGGATGAGGTGCAGACTGGAGGCTCGCAGGCAGGATGGTGCTGCTTTGCCCTCAGCTGCAAACCACCCGGGTCTGAGCTGAAGGTCACAGTCTGATGAAGCCAACAGAACCACATCATCTGCAAAAAGCAAAGACACATTTCTGGGGTTCCCAAACTGAAACTGTTCTCACTCCAGCTGTGCAGGATCAGAGACAAGAAGCAGAGTCCCACACCAACTGAAAACTAGGGTTGGACAATGTCTACCAAGTTGGAATATGATGATGTCCAAAGTCAAACATGAATATGGTTTTGTTGTTTGGCGGTGGAAGGAGGGGCTGTAGTCAGCTAGTTATACTGAGGAAGCTAAGCTATGAAAACAAAAGTGCAAATAACAACTGAACAACTAAGAAAACACACAAACAGTGTGTCAGAGTTCAATTTACTGGACGTAACAAAACAAAAATGTCATGAAACTCAAAATGACATAAAAGACGTAAGAGGGAGAAATGATGTAAGAAACTGAAGCAGACAGAGGAAGAGGACTTCAGAGTCTGCACTTTTCCACTTTTTACTGCAGGAAACTAGTTGAATCAGTTCTTCTACTTTTAAGTATCTGAACTTCTACTCGAGTCCCTCTGCACCTCAGGAGGAAACGGTGCATTTGTTGGGGACTATTTTCAGCGGCGTATTAATCCACATTTGGTGCTCTGGTGAGTATTTGGGGCAGCAGGACGGTGTGTGTGTGTGTGTGTTTCTGTGTGTTTGTGATAAATCAGGTTGTGATACATGTGCAATACTTGTGTAGAGAAATATGGAATATCACTTTAACATACAACATAACACACAAAACATTGTTGTCTTTGGTGTTTTGGACATCTTACAGTGAAAAAAACAACCTCTCATCAGCGCTCTCTGCTGGATCAACTCTGTAACATATTTTACTGTCACATCTTTGATCATACTTTTAAATCTGTGGTGAGATTCTATTGGCTGATAACATGTTCAATATAATTTACTGTATATCCTCTATTTCTGACTTGGAACAAGTTGAATTGTTGTTCTGATGAGACATGTGACTGTAATCACTGCAAACCTGAAATTATCCCAAACACACACGCCCATTCTTACAGTGTGTGTGTGTGTGTGTGTGTGTGTGTGTGTGTGTGTGTGTTCTGTCTCTTGTACACATGTATATGTGT
>JAJHUR010086677.1:0-11263 GCA_027495735.1 Lutjanus campechanus
CTGTTCAGAGCGATGGTCCGTTCTTTAGAGCGATGGTCCGTTCTTCAGAGCGACGGTCCGTTCAGAGCGACGGCCCGTTCTTCAGAGCGACGGTCCGTTCTTCAGAGCGACGGTCCGTTCAGAGCGACAGTCCGTTCAGAGCGACGGCCTGTTCTTCAGAGCAACGGTCCGTTCAGAGCGACAGTCCGTTCAGAGCGATGGCCCGTTCTTCAGAGCGACGGCCCGTTCTTCAGAGCGATGGTCCGTTCAGAGCGACGGCCCGTTCTTCAGAGCGACGGTCCGTTCTTCAGAGCGACGGTCCGTTCAGAGCGACGGTCCGTTCAGAGCGACGGTCCGTTCTTCAGAGCGACGGCCTGTTCTTCAGAGCGACGGTCCGTTCTTCAGAGCGATGGTCCGTTCTTTAGAGCAATGGTCCGTTCTTCAGAGCGACAGTCCGTTCAGAGCGACGGCCCGTTCAGAGCGGCAGTCCGTTCAGAGCGACAGTCCGTTCAGAGCGACGGCCTGTTCTTCAGAGCAACGGTCCGTTCAGAGCGACAGTCCGTTCAGAGCGACGGCCTGTTCTTCAGAGCGACGGCCTGTTCTTCAGAGCGACGGCCCGTTCTTCAGAGCGACGGTCCGTTCAGAGCGACGGTCCGTTCTTCAGAGCGACGGTCCGTTCAGAGCGACGGCCCGTTCTTCAGAGCGACGGTCCGTTCAGAGCGACGGTCCGTTCTTCAGAGCGAAGGTCCGTTCTTCAGAGCGACGGTCCGTTCAGAGCGACGGTCCATTCAGAGCGATGGCCTGTTCTTCAGAGCGAAGGTCCGTTCTTCAGAGCGACGGTCTGTTCTTCAGAGCGACGGCCCGTTCAGAGTGACGGTCCGTCCGTTCTTCAGAGCGACGGCCCGTCCTTCAGAGCGACGGTCCGTTCTTCAGAGCGACGGTCTGTTCTTCAGAGCGACGGCCCGTTCTTCAGAGCGACGGTCCGTTCTGCAGAGCGACGGTCCATTCTTCAGAGCGGCGGTCCGTTCAGAGCGACGGTCCATTCAGAGCGATGGCCTGTTCTTCAGAGCGAAGGTCCGTTCTTCAGAGCGACGGTCCGTTCTTCAGAGCGACGGTCCGTTCAGAGCGACGGTCCGTTCAGAGCGACGGTCCGTTCAGAGCGAAGGTCCGTTCAGAGCGACGGTCCGTTCTTCAGAGCGAAGGTCCGTTCTTCAGAGCGATGGTCCGTTCAGAGCGACGGTCCGTTCAGAGCGAAGGTCCGTTCAGAGCGACGGTCCGTTCTTCAGAGCGACGGTCCATTCTTCAGAGTGAAGGTCCGTTCTTCAGAGCGACGGCCTGTTCTTCAGAGCGACGGTCCGTTCAGAGCGACGGCCTGTTCTTCAGAGCGACAGTCCGTTCAGAGCGACGGCCTGTTCTTCAGAGCGACGGTCCGTTCAGAGCGACGGTCCGTTCTTCAGAGCGACGGTCCGTTCAGAGCGACGGTCCGTTCAGAGCGACGGCCTGTTCTTCAGAGCGACGGTCCGTTCAGAGCGACGGCCTGTTCTTCAGAGCGACAGTCCGTTCAGAGCGACGGCCTGTTCTTCAGAGCGACGGTCCGTTCAGAGCGACAGTCCGTTCAGAGCGACGGCCTGTTCTTCAGAGCGACAGTCCGTTCAGAGCGGCAGTCCGTTCAGAGCGACGGCCTGTTCTTCAGAGCGACGGTCCGTTCAGAGCGACGGCCTGTTCTTCAGAGCGACAGTCCGTTCAGAGCGACAGTCCGTTCAGAGCGACGGCCTGTTCTTCAGAGCGACGGTCCGTTCAGAGCGACGGTCCGTTCTTCAGAGCGACGGCCTGTTCTTCAGAGCGACGGTCTGTTCTTCAGAGCGATGGTCCGTTCAGAGCGACGGTCTGTTCTTCAGAGTGACGGTCCGTTCTTCAGAGCGACGGTCCGTTCTTCAGAGCGACGGCCTGTTCTTCAGAGCGACGGCCCGTTCTTCAGAGCGACGGTCCGTTCAGAGCGATGGTCCGTTCTTCAGAGCGATGGTCCGTTCAGAGCGACGGTCCGTTCAGAGCGACGGTCCGTTCAGAGCGACGGTCTGTTCTTCAGAGCGACGGTCTGTTCAGAGCGATGGTCCGTTCTTCAGAGCGACGGTCCGTTCTTCAGAGCGATGGTCCGTTCTTTAGAGCAATGGTCCGTTCTTCAGAGCGACGGTCCGTTCTTCAGAGCGACGGTCCGTTCAGAGCGACGGTCCGTTCTTCAGAGCGACGGTCCGTTCAGAGCGACGGTCCGTTCTTCAGAGCGACGGCCTGTTCTTCAGAGCGACGGCCTGTTCTTCAGAGCGACGGTCCGTTCAGAGCGACGGCCCGTTCTTCAGAGCGACGGTCCGTTCTTCAGAGCGACGGTCCGTTCAGAGCGACGGTCCGTTCTTCAGAGCGACGGCCTGTTCTTCAGAGCGACGGTCTGTTATTCAGAGCGACGGTCCGTTCAGAGCGACGGCCCGTTCTTCAGAGCGACGGTCCGTTCTTCAGAGCGAAGGTCCGTTCAGAGCGAAGGTCCGTTCTTCAGAGCGACGGCCTGTTCTTCAGAGCGACGGTCTGTTATTCAGAGCGACGGTCCGTTCAGAGCGATGGTCCGTTCTTCAGAGCGATGGTCCGTTCAGAGCGACAGTCCGTTCAGAGCGACGGCCTGTTCTTCAGAGCGACGGTCCGTTCAGAGCGATGGTCCATTCTTCAGAGCGACGGTCCGTTCAGAGCGACGGTCCGTTCTTCAGAGCGATGGTCCGTTCAGAGCGATGGTCCGTTCTTTAGAGCGATGGTCCGTTCTTCTGAGCGACGGTCCGTTCAGAGCGATGGTCCGTTCTTCAGAGCGATGGTCCGTTCTTCAGAGCGATGGTCCGTTCTTCAGAGCGATGGTCCGTTCTTCAGAGCGATGGTCCGTTCAGAGCGATGGTCCGTTCAGAACGACGGTAGTGTCATGATCACCTTCATCTTGCTGAAACTGTGAATTTATCAGCCTCCAGTCGCCTCGACACTCGAGTTCTGCACATGATTGATAGAAACACACCAACGCAGCTGCTGATAAACGGCACAATACTTTTGGCATAAAAAAAGTTTTGGTCAGATTTTTCAACAAAGGCAGCGGCCAGAAATACAAAACTGTGCCAACCTTGAATTAAATGGCAGGAAAATCCTGCCGCGCTGCGCCGACGTGTCGAGTCAAACCAAGCCAACGTGTGTGTGTGTGTGGAAAAGGTCTAAAACTCCACCTACCAGCACCTCTAAACCTCAGTGATCTCAGCTGGTTGCCTGGCAGCTGTGCACAAGCCAAGAAATATTTCTTTGACAAAATACTTTAGACTTTCACACAAACCTGCCACATTATGAAAACTGAGCAATCTGCTGATGAAGGCTGTGTTTTTCTGTTCAAAGAGCCTCAAACAGCTCAGAAGTGGATCTTGATTTAAATCAATTATTAAATCCATCACTTATTTCATGGATTCTGCCACGTTTGTGCAGTTTAACAGACAGAATGAATGAAGTGAAACAAAGAAGAGAAAGAAAAAGGGGAAAATTCTTGAATCTCTGCAACTGATCACTTCCATGAAGGAATAGATGATTCAGTGATGAGGTGTTTCAGCAGAGTCTGTAGACTAAACTTAGTTTTTAGTGTAAATAAAGTGAAAAGTAAATCTTCACTGAAGCAGAACAGGAAGTAGAACTGATGCTCTGAC
Organism: Lutjanus campechanus; assembly: GCA_027495735.1. Lineage (NCBI taxonomy): Eukaryota > Metazoa > Chordata > Actinopteri > Lutjaniformes > Lutjanidae > Lutjanus > Lutjanus campechanus. The sequence goes on from JAJHUR010086677.1 coordinate 3,690, forward strand.
TCAGTTCAGTCCAATCAGAGAGCAGTGATTTAAACTCAGACACACTCAGACCCGACTGTGGCTGAATGTTTCCTCCTCACACGCACAGACACACACTCCGTTTCTTGTTTCACGTCCTCTTTAAGAGTGACACCTGTGATGAAGAGTTCCTTGTTTCCCGGAGGATCCATTTCAGCGTGGCGCGCGACGGCAGAGCCTCATATTTTAGCGGCTAACTGCCCGGCGGGGGGGAAGGAGCGCCGCGGCTGATGAATAAACAGGCGTCGGCCTTCTGATTATTATTTACGTCCATCCATCGTGCGGCGCAGCGTCTCTCTGAGGCCCTCAGGATGAATGATGCTTCCTGAAGTTCCTAATGGACTCAGAGAGGACGGAGACAGACGGATGGAGCGGGGGAAACGGGAGGTGAAGGGACGAATCGCTCCTTCCTGTTCAAACGCTTTAGATAATAGAGGCGGGAGATCCATCACAGGAAGGTGTGAAGGGGACCGGCGATGGATGGATGGTCGGACATCGTCGGCCATGTTTGACGGATCAGGGAGTTTAAACCCGACTGTGACAGCAGTTAATGTAACCATTAACCCACCAGGCCGTGATGTTCCGAGCACCGACGTCCTGGAAGACGGACGGTTTTTAATCTCAGGGGAACAAAATATCACTTTCAGTTATTTATCTAAACCTGTAATTATTTTAGAAAACAGAATCAGCTTCAGGTCGCTGCTGGTTTGGTACAAATTCAACCAGATGAGCTGAAATTGCAGCAAAATTAAGAATCTTTGACAACACTGCTTTTTCTTCTTAATGTCTTTTAAAACTATTACAGAAACAAAATCCATCGCGGTCCATGTTCCACTGTTCCAGTGTTCCACTGTTCCACTGTTCCAACAATCACCAAGTCTAGTTTTGCTGAAAAAAACTTAGAATTCATTTATTTTATTAAAAAAAAATAATTCAGGCGAACGCCTCCTCGAGTCAGAACGACGACTCAGAAATGTTGGTTCAGGAGCTGCTGAGTTGTTGACGTCACAAACGCAGAAATGTGGTGGACCAAAGTAAATATTTGATCAGTTAAATTCACAGATTACATGGCAGTTTTTTGCTCACATGTCATTAGTTTGTCACTGTTAGTTGCTGTAAATAATTAAAAAAAAGTTGAGAAAATTTAAAACTTGAAGGCAGCTTACTGCAACAGATTTCTGAGTTTTAAGCCCAACTTGAATTTTGAAATAAACTTTTTAGAAAGTTTTGCAGACCTTTAACCTTTACTTGAGATCATTTCATTTTCTTCTTTACATAAACATGAAACTTTGAGTTTTAAAAGCTAAAAAAAAAAAAAAGTCACATTTTTAGCTTGAAATTTATTTAAAGAAAAAACTAAATAATCTCAACTAAAGATCAGAAGTTGGTCAAACTTTTTCAGAAATGAAGAATTTGAGTTCAAAATCTCAAAAAAACTCAAAAATCTGTTGCTTTGAAATGTGAACTCTTGTTTTTTCAGTTTGTATACTTGGTGATCTGGATTATTGAGGAAATTAATCCTGATAACAAGTCAGGAAAAAACATATTTTAGTGTTTTTAGGGACAAAATCACTTTAGAACATAAAACAAACTGTTTCAGAAACATGATTCTTCACTGGGACGCTCGTCATCACACACATGTTACAACAACAACCCTGCAGTTTGTAGCGTCCATGTTGTTCCCACATTATAACTTAAAGCTCATGAACGCACCGTAGTCAGAATAACAAAGGAGCACTTGAATGCAGCATCATCCCCCACCTGTGTATGAAGCGTCCCCTGTTCTCTGTTCTGTCTCCTGCAGATCGTGGGTCCAGCAGACGGATCAAACTACATCGTGGATTATTACGGCGCCCGTCTGACCCGCCTGTCCATCACCAACCAGACCTACAGGAAGCCACACCTGTCTCTGTGACCACACCTGGACACGCCCTCACACACCGACAGGAGCCCTGTGAGTCCAGAGCTGCAGGAAGTTCACTCTGCTTCAGTTTGAATCAACAGCTGTTTGTACAAACCACACAAACAAACACAACAACACAAAATGTCCCTTAAAGCCTCGAGTCTGTGTAACTACAGTTAGTCTGTGACAGGACGGAGACGCTGCAGCTGCCACATGATCAAAACTCACCTTCGAGATCCTTCAAATGCTCCAAAATCGAGTTTAAAAAAACAAAACTATTTAATCAATTCAAATCAATTTTTCTTCACCTGGTCCAATATTGATTTATCAAATCCCCAAATCAATCTTTTAATATCTGTCCTCCCTCCTGTGGACGTGTGGGACAGCCTGCAGTTAGTCTCACGTGTCAGTCAGGTCAGGTTTAATAAAAAGTACATGATTAATGTCACGACTGTGGGTTTGATGCATCAATTCTCTGAGAATCTCCTTCATATCCATATATTTCATATAAAACTGCTCCTGATATCAAACTCAATCAAATCTAACTGAATCCATTTGGGAAATCTGAATCCACACTCAGCCGCACAGGTGAATAAAAATTAGGGCTACACAACATCGTATCGTATCGTATCGTATCGTATCGTATCGTATCGTATCGTATCGTTTTGCACTTTGCCACATTGTTTCAAAAATATTCAAGTAAATGTGTTGCCTTAATAAAAAATGAGTGAAAAGTGTTTTATAAAATTTTATAACCCAGACTTGATTCAGACAGAAGAAGAAGAAGAAGAAGAGTTCACAAGTTAAACTTCACAGTTCAAGGTCACACACACACACACACACACACACACACACACACACACACACACTCCTGTGTGAGGACAGTTAAATATCAGAGAGTTTCTCAGGGAATAAAGAAGTGACTTTGGCTGAAATATAATTTATTCTTTTTTAAATTTCTGCTCTCGAGTCGACTTTGTGCAGCAGCAGGAAGTCAAGTTTCAGGTTTCTGACTCGCGTCTGGTTTAGTTCTGCAGCAGCAGTGTGAAAAATATGTCAAAAGATAATAATAATAATTAATATTTATATAGAAGCTTTCAAGGTAACCAAGGCCACTAAAACAAAACAGAAAAATAAAGAATAAAATTGTGTGAATGTTTGTCTGATTGTGTGTTTTTCTGCGTCTCTCCAGGTCCCAGAGGAAACTGCACACGTCTTCATTCAGTCCAACTTTATCGACACACTGACTCAACAACACAAACAACCAGCAGGTTGTTTATTTAAACCTGATCAGAAGTTATTTAAAGGCTCATTCTGCATGTTTTCATCCTGTTAAACGTTAAAAAATAGGCTTCAGTTCATCATTTGTTCCAAAACCTCAACATTTTCAGATTTTTGTCACATTTATATCTTCACGTCTGTCCAGCTGCTCAGTTTTCTGTTTTATTTTATATTATTTGGTTGTAATATATTCTGATGTTTTACTGCTGCTTTTTCCATGAAAACTTTGTAAATAAAGTTTCTTTTTGTGTTAATTTAATTTGACTGTTGAATTTTAATTGTCACAGTCTTGTTGATGACCAGCTGAGCTGTGATATTTCATAGAGCTGCAACCATTAATCAGTTATAAACTGATTATTAAATGAATCACCAACCATCTTGTTCCTTCATTAATCAGTTTTAATACATTTCAAGTCAAAATTGTCTGATTTCTGCTTTTTAAACGTGAATATTTATGACAGTAAACTGAATATCTTTGGTTTTTTTTGTTAAAATAAGACTTCAGATCACTGAAGACTTTAAAAAGTTTCCTCTGTGGAGTTTTTGAACTCTAGAAGTTCTGTTGAGTGTTTTTTTTTTCTGTGATATGCACAGAACAACAAAGCCGACTTTAAAGAATTTCACTTTTCCTGATAAAACTTTTTCTCCCACCTGCTTTAAGTCATAAACAGAGAAGAGAAACAGTTTAGATCAGACGTGATCATCCATCAGAAAATGGATCACCAGAAGTTTCTCTCTCAGAGCTTCCATGGAAACTAGTTTAGTCTTTAAAATAACTCACAGGAGAGGCTCACTTCTATATTTCTATATTTCATAAACTGTAAACTCTGAATCTCTTCTTCATCTGTTTAACAGCCAGTCGAGCTCTAATGTGAACCTGGAAATGTAAAGTTTAGAAAGTTTAATGTCAGAAATGTAAAGTTTGGTTCCTCAGCATTATGAAGCTGCTGCATGCTAACATGCATAATTATCATAATATTCTATATGAACAATGTTTCAGCTGATATGAACAGTATCATGGTGGGTTTCGGTGTTACTGAAGATGCTGAATTCATTTGTGACAATTTCAAAACTCAAAACTCCTGTGAGACACTTTTGATGAAGCTCCAGTCAGTTTATCATCTTCAGAACACAGATAACTTATTAAAATAACTTCAGCTCGGTTATAAATTACAGGATGTGTATGAACATGATTATCTAAATGACATATAAAATTGATTTAAATTTATTTAAAAATCAAAAACGGCCGTTTGAACCGAGAGCAGCCGTATTTCAACCCCTGCTGGGACGATTTTGAGGACGTTTCAGACGACACTGAATCTGAATTTAAACTGTCATTTTAACACCAGAGCAGCAAACTGATCGTTTTGATCAATTTATATGTGCAAAAACTTAAAACTTTTTAAAAATACAGCGCTGCTGGTGACGTTTGCTAAAAGTGTCTTTTCATTCAAAATGTTTTTTTAATAAATAAATTACACAAAAGAAAATGTGATATTTTTTTCAGCCACAGGTGATCAAACTGAAACTGTCGCTGTTACGTTGTAACTTTTTGTACAGTTGGAGATGCATCTTGGTTGCTTAGCAACTGTCATCATCTCTGTCAATAAAACTTTATACTTTCCCGACAGTAAATACAAATAATTAATTAATTAGACTCAATTATAAATCATGTAGGGTGACACTTTGTTTCAGCAGCTGTAACTCACTGAAAGTTTTCAGATGTTGAAACAAGCATCTGTTTTTCAATTGACAAGATTCTGACAGGATTATTTAATTGTATTTTCATTATTTTACTAATCAATTAATGGAAAAATTATTGCCAAATTTATCACTGGTTGAAAAATAGGTTGACAAGCTTGTGACTGGATTAATTTTTCAACATTTTCTCACATTTTATGGACCAAACAAGCAATAATCAAGAAAGTAATTGACAGACTGATCAACTATTGATTGAGTAATGGTTTGTCATTTTTTAAAAAGTGGGTCCACAGAAACAAATCAAAGGTTTGTGAAACACTGAACTAAAAGACGTGTTTTAGTCAGAAACACTGAGTACGAACAAAACTCCACTGAGTCAAACTGGTTTTCTGTCACATCAGGTTGTTGAACCAGTTTCACCAGGTGAGTTCAGTCACTGGTTGTTTCCTCAGTTTGATGTTAGAAAGACAGAAAACATTTGAAGTTCAGCTGCAGGTTTGTTCACATCCTGAGCAGCAAGTTTGTTTAATTATCATCCAGAAACACACAGAGACACACACTCACTGTGTGTGTGTGTGTGTGTGTTTCCATGTCGAGTTAGCAGCCATGTGGCTTTCATCAAAATTCAATTATCATACTGTACCACGCTTCACAGGACACACACACACACACACACACACATGCAGAGGGAGTGTGTTAATAGTTTCAGGATGGTTCTTCTCACTGCCATCCAGTGTTTGTGTTACAGCTTGTTATGATGAATATCAGCCGAGGTTAAAGGTGGAGGCAACACACACACACACACAGAGTCCAGTTGTTTCCTTTTTAAAATTCATGTCTCTTCATCTCTTGTTTCACTCTCAGTTCTTTTCCTTTTAACCGAACTCAGGATCATCATGATGTTATTTTACTCGTTTGTGTGACTGTGATGTTTGAGTCTGTTTGTTTCTGTTAAACTGGAATAAAACAAAGATTCACTTCTGTTTCTTTTCTCCTTATCTCAAGTTTTTAAAGAAGTTTTAAAGGTTGATACGATCTGTTTCATAAGAACTCACAACTCTGCAGAGTGCACCAGTTTTATTTCATCAATGCAAAACAGATGAAGTTAACTTAGTGTTAAGTTGATTCTATATCCTCCTTCAATAGGCCCCGCCTCCAAACAGCAACTGTCCAATCATAACTTAGCAACCGCAACTAGAACTGTCAAGCTTTTCATTTGTCTCCATGTTGAAGGTGAGCAGGAGGCTCTGAGAAGAGACATACTCTGCGTTTCATGAGTCTGGACGGTGGCGTCTTTTTTTTTTGTAGCTGCAAACGTTAGCATGTTTGGCTAACTAATGCTAGCTTTAACTTTACCTCCAGTCAAACGTGTTAGATCCCACTGCACCTGCATCTGTTCTGAGGAGGATGTGGGCTGATGCAGAATCTCTCTCTCTGACTCGCTGTCTCAGGTCTGATCCGGGTTAGCTTAGCTCTTATCCCGACTCTCTTCCTGTGGCGATCACAGTCCGAATGGGTCAAAAACTGCTGCGCTTCCTTTTCCCACGTTAATGAGAGTATTTCTGTCATCTATCATGTAGATATACCTGCTGTATTTCACCATCTGACCAGTGTTTGCTGAGATGTAAGCTAGCTTTAGCCTCAGTCTGTTAGCATTAATGTTATATCATGTACGCAGCTAACTTTACATAAACACTTTCACAGGGTTCTTGTTTTAAAACGTGTCAGATGGAAACATTAGAACATCAGCTGGAGACTCTCAGCTGACTCAAGTCCAGTTAGCATTAGCATTAGCTTACATCAGCGGGCTACACTTATGAAATCTGCCTGTGAGTCATTATTTTATCTCACCGTCGTCAGCTAGAAATGAGAAGCTGCTTTTGTTTAAGTTCTCTAAGGAACCACAGACTTCGTGTTTCAAGAATTAGCCCCAATTTGCACGTTAAATCTGCCGCTGTTATCTAATGTAAAGTTTGGCAGGCATAGCAACAGTAACTAAAGAGGGCGGGGATTAGCAAAGGGTCAGTTCCTATACCTCATGCACTGTGCTCTTCACAAGTTGAAAAACAGGTCCAAACCATAGACTGTATACAGTCTATGGTCCAAACATGTGAAAGCAGGTGGCGTGCACGGACGTACGCTATTTTTCAATTGACAAGATTGTGACAGGGTGAATGAATCATTTACTTTTTTTAATATTGTGATACTTGGATTACATTACTGACTACAGTTTTAACAGGTAATTAGTAACTGTAACCCTGCATTCAGACGATATGCAGAAACATCACCAGGATTTCTTATTCTCTTCAGTACCGTCACAGTTTGATCACAGCAGCATCTAGTGGACGTTAGAGGAACTGCAGCTCAGCTGAGGAGGCTGCTGATTGGTTGGCAGACCTTCACCTCTGCTCTTAATGTGTTTTAGTCGTCTGTGAGACTGAAGTGTGACGTGTTTTTTAAATGTTTTTTATTTTTAATTTTCCTCGTCGTGTTTGTCGTGTAGCGGCGTCTGTTCTACGAGACAAAACATTTGAATAATAATCAACACAGTTTGTATTCTGGGAGGTTGATAGGGGGCTAAACCCTGCACACACACACACACACACACACACACACACACACACACACACACACACACACACACACACACACACACACACACACGTCCGCA
>JAJHUR010086680.1:0-17119 GCA_027495735.1 Lutjanus campechanus
CACTCAGCCATCATTCTAGCAACTCTGTATACGACGAGGCTGTGAATATAGCAGGTCATTACTGTCCCTTTACCCTGTGAGATTTTAAAAAAAGTTTATATCTTAAATAAAAACAACTTAACTTGCTGAGATATATATTTAAATATGATATTATTTTTGATTGATAATATTTTTCTTACATCCCTTAAAATCAAGAAGGCCTTGTGACCTGTAGAGGGGTTGGGACCCCCCAGGTTGAGAACCAGCACATTAGAGGACATGATGAAGAACACAAAACTGAACAAACTCCATACACTGACAGTTCAGACAACACAACATTTAATAATGAAGCAATTGGAGCAAAAATTATCCAAGTATAATAATAATAATGTCTGTTTACATTAAACTAATGCAGGGTTTAATAATCAGATAATTGTTTACGTGATCATTACGAAACATTTGCTGTTTGCAGACAGAAATTAAAAACACTCAGTCTCACTGTGAAAATAATTAGTTATAGCTCTGGAAGCTGAAATAACTTAAAGTTAAAACACAGGCAGAGTAACGCTAGAATCATTTTCACATGGTTACACAAAGCACTTAACTGTGCAAGAGACTTCTAAACAATACCACCAGGTCTTATAAAATAATCTTTATAGAAACATGGAACCATAGCTGGTGAACCCACAACCCACTCCTAATAATAAATATGGTAAATTTTTCAAAATTCACCAGTCGCTTTTACTGAATTACCAGGCAGCCAGATATTAAATTTTTAGAACTGACTGTGGGGACGGCAGAATATGAGCAGCATTTAGCTGGCAGCTAGCGTTAATTTCCCACCCTGTAGGTCTCCAAACAATGTATGCATTGCAGCAGTTATCTCCCAGATAATAGGAAAAATAGAGAGGGGAGCCAAGAATGAAGGAGCAGACAGAGAGCAGGGAGGGAAGGAAGAATGTAAACCTCACAGCGAAGGATAAATAAACCTGGACTCCCCAATCATTCCACATAAGCCCACACAATACTGCACAGATTATAGTACCAACGAAGAAGGAGCACCCATGCAAATCAGTTCATGTTGGGGCTGAGCGAAGGAAGAGAGGGACTCATTCCAAATGAAAAAATGAAAGGATGTATTTCAGCAGCACAGATGTTTGCTAATAAATTACTGCCAGGTCTCAAACCGGCTGACCAATCTAGACTCTCTGAAGCAGCTTGAGCGAGGCTTCCGCCCTTTTGCGCTGCAGCCAAAACACGTTCTCTCCAAACAATGCAGGAGCTCACACGGACCTGCAGCAAGTTCACGGCGGCAACCCTTTGCACAGTTATATGGTCACCAATCAGGTGTAGGCGTACAACCGAGGTGCAAGAAGGCTTCCAAGAGCCAACGGGTGCGCCAATATCAAAGGAAATCAAAACTGACAGAGCACAACATTGATTAGTCTACTTGTTAAAGAGACTTTCCTGTAAAAAGAAAATCAGAGTTTAACCCCTGCAGCAGCCAGTCAAGAGCCTTAAACCAAGACGGCAAGATGATTATTTTAATTATGAATTCAGCTATTTTATTTGCAATAAGAGATTAATCACATAGTCTATAAAATCTTAGGAAATTGGGCAAAATGCAGATGAAAATTTTCCAGAGAGCAAAGGTACATCTTCAAATTGTTAAGTTTGGTGCGGCCAGCAGTCGAAAACCCAAACATGTTCAAGTTTACAGTGATACAAAACAGAGAAAAGTAGATAATCCTCACATTTTGAGAAGGTGGGACGTGCAGTGTTTGGCATTTGTGTTTGATGAATGACTCAAACGTTTAGTCTGTCCTTTCCCAACCTCGAGGTCAAGACCCAATCTGGTGCTGATATGACAACAGGCGTAACATGAACATTCTAATATTTTCTATTAGTAAATATATTGATTTAAATGGAGCTAATTGTTTTTTTGTTTTTTTTGTTGTTGTTACAAATTTTTAATTGAAATGAACACACACAAAAAACATGTTACAAAATGCTCGCTTGTATGTTGCATAACCCTTCAGATTTATTATCCATCACCTTCATTACAGAACTGAACAATTAACTTTTTAATTGATCAACAGAAAATTAATTAGCATTTTCAGTTAACCATTTAAGTAATTTCTGAAGAATAAATGCTAAACATTGCCCACTTGTAGCCTGTCCTCAGTGAGAGTTTTCAACTTTTCTTTACAGTTTGAATATTTCTGGGTTGTGAACTATTCGGTGGAAGAAACATTTGAACACGACATTTGAAGACATCACCTTGTCTGTTGGACATTCATTATTTTCTAAAGACCAAGCATCAAGCAGTTACTTCATTAATCATGTCATTCCTTTTTTTTGATAATGAAAGTAATTGTTAGTAGCGACACTATTTCACAGAATTGCTCTTCATTGCAACTTGGTATTGAGTGAAGTTGCATAGTTACGTCCTCTGTAAGGCTGCAGCACCACGTGCAAGCACAACTGTCTCATTGAACATGGTGAGTTCAAATAAACATCAGCATCAACATATTGTGCTTTAGACTCAGTGGCCACTTTATTAGATACACCTGTATAACATAATGCAACTGTTCTGACAGGATGTCTACTTTTATCCATGCATTAATCCACAAACACAGCATAGTTTTTTCTAATTTTATTTATTTATTTTTTTGCTTGTTTTTTCCCCTCATTTTAAGTTTCAGTTTCCTTATTCAATTCAGGGCTCCACCAGACAAAACAACGTCAAATGAGATGCAGTTACTGCCATTTCCAGACAACTGATTAATTATCAATTAATGCATTTTAATCAGTTAAATTCTTAATTTTGACAATGTCACCAAAAATTGAACACTGTAAACTTTATTAGAGTAAAATTTATGACAGAGCTGCTGTATTGAATTGAATTGATTCTACAGGTCATTAAAATAAATGTCTCTCATTAAAGCAAAGAAAAAAAATATTTTAAATTTTAAATGACTGACACTACATTTTCTGTTGATTGACTTATTGACAAATCAGTTAAGAGATTAACACTGTCAGTAGTGATCATGTAAACTCCTTAGCACTGAATTCCCACCAGCTAACAATTTATCAGCTGCTGTATATATGGCACTACGTAAATATCATGAGACTTAAGACCTCAGATTATCATTAGTGCCCTTCAACAGTTTTGAAATTGTGTACGTATGGAAAAGTGTGGCACAGCAACACAACACAGAAGCTTAAAAGCTGCAGTGAGACAGCAGCAGCACATGTATTAACCTTGAAACCTACAAGAGAAGGAACCTTTCTGGGAAACTTTCTGCCACAGGGCCCCCCTCTGTCGCCCTGACATCCCAGAGTTAACGAGAAAACTCCAGCGGGATTTACCTCGTGTTGTTCCTGTGGCCCTGCGCTTGTCAGAGGAAATGGAGGGGCTATGTATCTGACATGAAGAAGATAAGAGGTTAACAGGCCTAAAACAAGAGCTTGGTGTATCCTTCATCAATCCCATATGTTTAGAGTGGGAGCGGCGAGGGGCAGAGGATTGGGATCTTTATTTTGTGCAATTCTGATTCTGCTTCCAGGAGTGTTTCTAGCCTGTCCCACCCCCCCTCATCTTGGAAATAATACACGTGCACAAACACACAGATAGCCTGCCCACACACACACACTCACACACATACACGCTGGGCAGAATGACAGCTCAGCGAGGTTGCGTGCGAGGGGCCCGAGCTGGCTGTTGTGTGGTCTGTGTGTATGCGAGTATGTGGAAGGATCTGCGGAGAGGTCTGGGCAGTGTGTGTGTGTGTGTGTATATATATGTGTGTGTGTGTGAGTGTGTGTGCGTGTGTGGTCTGGGTGTGTGGTCTCTGGCGCGGGCCCGGGGAGAGCCTGCTGACGGCTGGGATGAGAAAAGAGCCGCTGTGTTTACTTTACTCTGGGGCCTGTGCATGGACACGGGAACACTGCCCAGACCCCTCTCTATAACACCAGCGTGCACACACACACACACCAAGTCACGCAGAAACTAAGGGGACTTTTGCACAAGTCTCATGTCACACACCATCACAAATACCCTGTAAACTAAGTAATAGAAACTATAACTTTATACAGACCGAGGCTTAAATGAATGAATTTTTCCTTAAAGTAGCATGAAGGGGAAAACAAAAGAAGAGGTTTCTGAAGCTCCAACTGGAAACTTATGAGGTAGCCTGCATTTTCCACAAGAGGGATAAAGGTATTAACCTCCAGGGGGCATCAGAGGATCCCCATAAGATCATACCCCGCTTTCTTCCAACATGTGTCGAGCCGTATCGTACTGTGAAGGCTAAATTTAATCAATGACAACACACAACCAGATTTAGCCTCTTTTCTCTCGCTCCATTCTCTTCCAACCATGATGCTGTTAGCCCCCCAGCCCCAACCCCAACCTCTCTCTCTGGTAATAGGGCTAAAAAGGCAGGTTTGTTTTCCTTGGAGGCTGACTAACAAACAGCGGGGCTGGCTCTAATCTGTGTGGTAGCTCTGGAAGTCTGAGGCATGGGGATCTTCTTGCAGCGCTGCTAATAAGTGACAACCCTTTTCTTGGCTTTGTGCTGGAGTACGCGGACACAAAGGAAAAAGACTTTTCATTAAAGCTCTAAACAAATCGTTTTGTCACATGAAACCATTTAATTTCCAAATACCGCAATACACCCCAAAAATGCTGTGCTCAATGGTTTGGGCTAGATGGCAGTAATGGATTTCTTTTTCATAAAAACGGAAGACTGAGTTCAGTCCCGCTGTACTTGCTGGTGACTTGATAGTATCATGTAGACCCTGGAGATTTTCAGATTAGGACATGTGGTGGATTTATCCCTGCTGCTGAGGTTAACACCGGGTCTAGAGGGATGATGGCAGCACATATTGGAAACGACTACTATTGAAGAAAACCAATTCATAATCACAATTATGATTTTGCCATAAGCTTGCTATATTGATGCTCTGCATTTACACTCTGACGTATCAAATCAGATGTTTCTACTCACTGAAAAACTATCTGACTCATCACAGGTGTTTGTTTTAGGCACAGTGATTACAGGCCTGCAGGGAAGAGCATTTCAGTAAACATAACTACATCTTCCTTATAGCATTCAATCATTTTTAATTGGTTCTAAATTGTGATGAACAGTATTGTTCACTTAGAATATAAAACAGCTTTTAGTTTAATTTAAATCAGTAAATAAAATCTTCTAATATCAAAATAAATCACAGTAGGACAATTAAAATAATATAATTTATATAACCTGTCATGTGCTAAACTGTTGCCTAGTACATCAGACAAAATTTGTCAGCGGCTTAATTACAATTTTCTAGTAATCATTAATTTGGACAAAAAAAATCTCTAAGATATGATTCTGCTAAAAGTTAATTAAAAACACCATGAAATTATTTAAAATGTATACACTTAGGTGATTGAGGGAATTATTTGATTTGATATTTTGAAGGGCTGCAACTAATGGCTATTTTCATTATAGATTAATCTGCTGATTATTTTCACAAGTAACTGTTTGGTCTATAAAATGTCACAAACAAGTCCCAAACCTGAAGACTCTTCATTTACTAACATAAATGACAAAGAAAACCAGTAAATCCTCCCATTTAACCAGCAAATATTTGACATTTTGTCGTGAAAAACGACTGAAATAGTTGGCAATTTATTTTCTGCAACTAATTGTTGCAGCTCATATTTGCATCTGCATATCTGATGCATAGAAAATATATAATAATTATTATTTAATGTTAAAGTCATTTATAAGGGAATAATGTCGAATGAGGAGTTAGGATTTCTTACTTTTCACAATTGTAAATTAATTATTTTTGTTTTTAGGCTGTTGATCTGATAAAATAAGATAACTTACAGCATCACTTAGGCCTCTGAGAAATTATATTGGACATTTTATACAATAAAGACTAACCGGAAATGATAATATTTGTCAGTTGCAGATCTAGATTTACCACCCACTCTTATCTAAGACTCAAGCCACATTACAATGCCCTGGTTCAAATCAGGGAGCTTTGTTGCACGTCACACGCCCTCTTCTCCTCTGTTTATACTATCAAGTAAAGAGATGAACATACAAGACGAAAACCTGGTCTGGATAACAAAAATCTTAACAGCCTTCCAAATAATTTAAGTGGAGGTTTAAACTTCCACTCAAATCATACAACAATGACTCAAACTCTGACCTCTGGCCAACAACTTCAAAACGTGACAAACCTTCTGCAGCATCTATCTACCTGACCCACCAGATCAACACACACACACACACACTGCCACATGACTATCTCATGAATAAGGCGTTCATACCTTAGATCATGTGCTGCTGAGCTCAAAGGTGACTCGCATATGGCAGTGATTGGCAAGTGTGTGTGTATGTGTGTGTGTGTGGATGTGAGTGTGTAAGAGAGAGTGTAATGGGTTTAGGGGCACAAAGGGACCCATTTAGACAGTTCATCACCCTCACCCCCTCCGTCTTCCATCAGAGCAGCTAACTCACTATGCCCCCCTCCCCGCCATACTAACACCATTTCACTCCGTGCTCCCCAACATTACACAAACACCAGATTCCATCAAAGATCCCCCTCCACCCTGCCCTCGACTCCTCTGAATGGACAGAGCGAGCCAAACATCACCCAGCCTGAGATGAGTGGTCTGATCACACAGGCCGGGCGAAGCGCTGAACAATCCTCCACAGTGTTCGCTCACACCCAGGCCACCACATGCCTCTAAGATGTGGAGAGGGTGATGTAGCTGATAGCCAAAAATTGACCATAATGTGTGTCAACTGTATCATATTTCAAATAAATGGATCATAAATAACATGAACTGTCCAGGTTCTGTTTGAGAACAGATGCCGCGACCACTGTCCAGTGACTGAGCTCTCCCACAATGAGTCAGCTTCTCCTGTGTTTCGTGACAGAGAAATAGGACAGAGTGATCAGATGTGTGCCTCTGGCTCACTATCCGACCATCATGATGTCTGCCCACAGGCTTTGTTATCTTTAGGGCTGTCTGTTTGTTTGTTTGTCAGTCTCAAGTGCTTTTCAGAGTAAGGCCTAACGAAGCAGAGTCCCCAATTTCCCATATAAAAATCCTGGAACAATAAACAGAAATATGAAGTATAGGCCTGCAAATGCAGGAAGATGTTTTCAGAGGATTAAGAGACTGGAGACAGGCGGCTTTGCCCAATGACATGGCCAAACAGAGAGATTTGAACCTTCATGAGCTGGGCTGTAACACTGCTGCCCCAGCTGCTTTACATAAGAAACACATCACCAGCGTGAGAACCATCCACACAGTCACATACTATCTTGAACTATGCAAACACTGTTGCCTACAATACAAATCAACGGGTTTGCAATTGATGAAAAATATTTCAACCATCAGTTAATTGACTGATTACTTGAATGATTATAAGGATGCAACTAATCTGACAATTCTTTTCATGGTTAATGTTTATTTTTTTGTTCTATAAAGAGTCAGGAAATATTGACAAATGGAAAAACACAATTTCCCAGTCTTCGAACTGCTTAAAAAACTGCAATTCTTTTTACAATTGTGATGTTGAATCCAGTGACTTTTTGGCACCAAAACATTAATGGGATATCAAAATAGTTGCTGAATAATTTTCTGACAACAGGTGTTACCTAAAAGCATTCAATTTAAAATGTAATACAAATACAAGCTGCTAATCTGAAAAGCTGGAACCAGCTGCAAAATGTTTGGCATTATACCAAGGTGTAACCAATTATCAGAATTGCTGTTGGTTACTGTTCAAGTAATTGACGAATTAAATCAACTGGGGCTGAAATCAACATTTATTTCACTTATCCAATAGGGCTGTCTAGGGCTGTGTATTGGCAGAATATTTTTCTTTCACCCCAAAATGAAAAATACATATTTTTCGCCTGGCTGTCGTGCTGTTTATCAGTTTAGATTTTCTAGTGTGAGTTGCAGAGTTTTGGACATATCAGCTGTAGATATGTCCGTCTTCTCTCCAGTATAATGAGACTAAATGGCTTGTGGTGCTCAAAGCACCAAAAAAATACATTTGACAAATTCAAAACCAGTGTCTCCATCCAAAAACCATGACCCAGTTACTGAAGATAATTCACAGAACTTGTTGAGCAGTTTCATGTAGGAACTACTTTCTTTCTGCAGTAGAATCTACCAGAACTTCTTTCTTCTACACCAGAGAGAAAGTAGTTCCTATATGAAACTGCTCACAACAAGGTCTTTGGATTATCTTGAGTAATTGGGTCATGATTTTTTGAAAAATACACTGGTTTTGAATTTTTCAAATGTATTTATTTATTTATTTATTTTGGTGAATTGAGCAACATTATACTGAGAGAAGGCAGACATCTCTACAGCTGATCTGTCCAAAACCCTGCAACTCACACCAAAAATGGATGGATAAATAGCACTAAATGCCAGTGAAAGAATATGGATTTTTGATTTTCGGCTGAACTGTCCCTTTAAATATTCAGTTCACTAACACAGAACACAAAAAAAAGCATTAAGTCTTTGCAACTAAAGAAGTTGAAACCAAGGAAAACCAAGTTTAAAAAAGGGACTTAAATGATTAATCAATTATAGATATTTTTTGTCAAATGGCCCCGCTCAATAATCAACAAATTGTTTCAATAAGTTTAAATCTTGCAAGGATCTACACTAACAAGCTTCTTCCATCAGTACTGAGCTTGTCTCATCGAGCTGTGCAGTGACCTGTTTTCCCATCCCAAAGCTCCTCTGTCTGTCTGTCTGTCTGTCCAGGTCTGACTGGGTCACAGAAACCATACTGTGAAAACCAGTGGCCCAGCACGCCTGTCAGCAGGGAGGAGGCTACCAGGTGGGGCCGACTGCAGAGAGCAGACAGGGGTGAGAGAGAAGTGCTGCTTCACAAACAAGGCTCGGCCTGACCCCCGTCGCTCGACTCACCCTGAAGTCTACGGAGCAGCGGCACTGAGGAAAAGCCTCAAAAAAACACAACCCACCACATTCCACCAAAACAAACAAGCAGGGCCACCCAAATTTTTCAATTAGAGCCCCAAGAGGGGGGCAGGAAATGGATCAGCGTAGCCTTGCCCCCGCCATCCCCCAGTCAAGCATTGCTGACTCTGGGGAAGAGGAGGAGATGCACAGAGCTCTGCAGGCTCCCACTGAAAGGCTGACGACTTGCTAGCATGGATGTCGACACAGATGATGGAGGAGCTTAATGACAACTTATTCCTGCGACATGGCGCCTGCCTGCAATCGACCTATCAATCACTAACTCTCATATAATCGCTCAGTTGAACAAGCACACATGATAAGGTACTGTTTCCCCTGACAAAGCCTTTTAAAAGAAAGTGTTAGAACAATATTTGACAAAAGCACTTGATTATAGAGGCTTAAACTCTGTTCTGGTTGAAAACACTTCACTTAATGAAGCTGGGCTGAAAGAAGTGCCTACATCATGGGACTTACAGGGACTTACTTAAAAAACTGAAACAGTTCTTACTTGATTCAAGAGTATGATAAGCTTTATCTAAAATATCTAAAACAAGAAAAGCTGAGCTCACATTATAACGGCTTGCTGCAACTAAATCTGGATTCTATTAAAAAAACTTTTAGGACCAAAGACTAAATTGTAATCTGGTCAGTTCCATCACAGTTCGATGTCGGCCTGGATGTTTCAAACAAAATCACAATTGACACCATTAAATGATGGAGCACGCTGCAATTGAATGATGCCACAATATGTTTTCTTGCAACAGATTAAGTTGCTGAAATTGCTTAGTTGCTGATGACGGTCAAGCCCACAAAATGCAACTTCTCACTTCAGGGCATCCTACAATCTTTTCAGTGGGTTTTAAAGATACAGTGGAAGGAAAAAAATGAAATTGGTTTTAAGGCTGCAGCTAACAATTATTTTCATCGATTAATCTGTAGGTTATTTTCTCGATTAATCTATTTGTGGTGTGGTCCATAACATGTCAGAACTGTTTATCACTGTTTTGTCCAAAACACAAAGATATTCAGTTTACTGTCAGAGAGGAGTAAAGAAACCTGAAAATATTCACATTTGAGAAGCTGAAATCAGAGTGTCGACATTTGTATTAAAAAATGTCTTAAATGTTAGAAGAACTTCTCTTTAAAAACAAAAATGTGAAATTATTGGTCATATTATCAGCCATGAGGAGCAGTTAATTATCTGTATGGGCTGGAAAAATTCCTATTTTTCATCCCTAGAAAATAATATTGTATATTTAAAAATGCAGAAGAGAAGCAACGACTCCTTCATAACACTTTTGTAAGTCTTAATAATGCAGCAGTCAACTGAAATAAGAATTAATGGCAACTTAAAATGCAAGAACTAAAGCGACATTATATCGCACGGAGGACTCAGCAGCCCCACCTTGGCACTGTTTAAATGATCAGACTGAGAGAATTACACTAAAGACACAAGACGATTCATGAAGAGGAGGACTAATAAATTGATTCCAATGATAAACCAATAACTTAGTTCAATATAGATAATTATCTATCTTTGAATATATATTGCTTGACTGGACTTTAATATACCAATAACTTATCATCTACAATCAATGAATGAATACATATTAATTAGACTAATTCTTGACTTTTGGCGAGGATGTCTGGGCGTGAGGAAATGCAAATGCATACAATCTGACCAGATCCCATTGCTTAGAATGCGTATGGAAGTAATTTGTCCTCTATGAAGATGGAGAGAAAAGGGACCCGGACAGGAGCCACATTATGTGACTAGTTGAACTAACTATGCATCATTATAAATACAGTATGTTTTAAAAGTAGCAAGCAGTCACACAGTGATAGTTGGAGCAAATGAGATGAGTGATGAGAAGAAGACAGCACTGTGAGTAAGTGAAAGGAGGTGGGATGATATGGGCACAGCTCTGTGTGTGTCTGTCAGTTGTGTGTGTCAACTCGTCATCAGAGAGAAGAGAGAAAGCGATAAAATGCACCTAGTACCGGAGGCTACTGCAGGCTCTCTCGTGCATAAAACACTCTTTAACTCACTGACACTACTTTGAGACAAGCAAAAGATTGAAAATGTATGTTCAAATAGAAAAATGGGGAGGCATATATCTACGACGGGTTTGCAAAACACAGCAATTTATCAATGACCACAGCTATATAAGAAAACAACCATTCCAGGATGTAGCACTAACGCCCCGAATTCACCAGAAGACGTTACCGGCTATCAATCAGTCTAAAATATTTCTTCCTACACAAGCAAAACAATTCAGCCTTTAAATTGACAGATATTTCAATGGAGATTGGTTCAGCTAATAATAAAACGGTACAAGATGACAACATGAGCCGCATCCGTCAGCTGTTTCTATCATGGAGACTATCGATAATAAGTGACAGACTCCCGCTGCAACATATAAAACAACCCATCGGTGATTTTAGACAAAGGGATATCAGCTGTGTTGACAAATTTGACATCTAGCTAACGTTAGCTAACCTGCGTTCGCTAGCAAGCTATTCGTTATACCGGAAGGGCTAACAGTGGCTGTCAGTTGAGTTTGTTGTAATCTAACAAACCGCCAGTATTACCGCCTGTCCTACCAAAATGACTTTGACGCTGCCAAAAGCGTTTAGGAGAAAAATATCTTAGAAAAAATGGGAACTTACTGTTTACAGCAGCCCGACTGCAGCGACCGTTTCCTGTATCCTGTGACTACTTCCGGCTTTCAGTTCTCAGACAAAGCCTTCAAAATAAAATGACATGTAAAATAAAAATAAATAAAATAAAATAAAATAAAATAAAATAAAATAAAATAGATGATTAAAGTTGAGAATTTGGCTTGTGGCAAAATGAACTACAGCATAATACAGTACATTTACTCAACTAATATACTAAAACACAGTCTTATGACTACATTTGTCAAATTTTTGTCACTACATTTATCTGAAAGTTGGAATCACTTCACAGTTTTTTACATTCAAAACATACAGTATGATCATCTTAAAAAATTGTCTTTGAGATCATACTAACTTGTTTGGTGGGCTGATGGTTCTGCATCTCTGCCCTGGAGAATTAATGTAAGATATTGATCTGCTGTATCATATAATGAGCAGTTTGATCTATGAGTAATCTGGTTTATGCTCAGACTACAAGCAGAAATAACAGCATCATTAGGCTGCAGGCTCCTCTGAAGTGTTGGATGTCCTTTGTGTGAGAATTCGTGGGCCCAGTGGGAGCTTTGCTTCTTTCCTCATTTCTCTTTTCACGGTGCATCATTGAGGTATTTCCACTTGTTCTGGGAAAGGCGCAGCATCATTAGAAATGCAACAGAGACCACCCAGGCACACACTAGAACACTGATACCATTACATTTATCTCACCAAATTGTGCAGGGCAGAAAGAATTTCTGTGATAAGGCAAGGCCCAATCCCCAAGGAAACCATATTGTCCAATTAGACGGGGTAATCTGATAATTGAGGGATCAAACTGTGACCTGGGAGTTTGCACAGATGCTGATGCAACACACGGGCTGTTTGTCTATATAAACATCAACTCAGAGCAATGACGCTGGAAGATTTTGATCTTAGTCTCAGTGGTACAGCCTTTGCCACTGAACGAGAACATTAGTGGCATGTCACACATACCAACTGGTGAATCTACAAATGAATGGGGCTATTTGGTGCATTACATGGGTCATGTTTTGAGATATTAATGCAATGCATGGGAAAATATTCTGGGAGAATATTTTAATATTTACCCACATAGGCCAGTTTCGACCTTTTTCAGTGCAGAGCCTTGTTTTTAGTTAAAGGAATAGTTTGATATTTTGAGAAATACATTATTCACTTTCTTGCTGAGACTTAGATAAGACAATTGAAATCACTCTGCCAATCTGCCAGGAAAAGGTTGAAAGATTCTGAAACTGAAGAAACTAGCCTTAGTAACAAAATTCACCTACCAACAGAGTTAGGGAGTAGTAAACTAGATGTATTTAAACTACATTTTCCCAGTAGCTTGCTGGTAGTTCAACTACATTCATATTTTCATAGTGATTCAAGTAGTTAAATTATCATTTTTTGTAATTTTTTTGTGTATTGAAGTACTGAAGCTGCAAACAATTCAGGGTCATAAAAGGAAAGGAGTGATTTTCATTTGAACATTACTTCTACTGTATCTGAACCCCCTTCAACCAGTCCCACCTCCATTTAAACAAGTGATTCTACTCTGACAAGTAAAATGATAGACCCATCGTTTAAACCAGTGTTCAAGCTGTTCATACTGTTAAAACATGCAAGTTGAACTGTTTTACTTGTACTTGCATATGTGCATAAGTTCAGAATGTGTATGTGAAAACGGTTTCAAAACTACAACACAACAACAGAGTAAGACAACAGGTCCATTGCTGCTTGCAGTGCAAGTGTGGGCATCTTTTTATTTACTGTTTTAGACAGATAATACAAAATCAAGAATTGTTTCCTTCCAATTTTGTTCTTGTTGACAGGTTTAGAACTGAATTGTGTGACATTTTTGTTGGAAAAATCACAAATGCTGCCAAAAAACGATCGTACATGTACATAATCAATTTGATATTTTTTTGCGAAGTAGTTTAAAGTACTTTTTCTGAGTAGTGTTAGTTAACCAAAATAGATTTCTCACTTACGTCGGTCCCGTACTTGTGAAAGCGATATCACAGGAATGTTTCAAGGGAATTTCTTCAAACTTGGTAAAGGTCACGGTGTCCTCACTAAACACATTTTTGGCCATAACTCAAGAATTCATATGCAAATTAACAACATTTCACACAAATATTTAATAGGCTAAAATGATGAGGTGATGACATTTTATATCAAAAAGGTCAAAGGTCAACTTCACTGTGACATCATAATGTTTAGATCTCTATCAGTCCTCTGTGCTCCTCTGTAGAAACTAGTCTCTAATGAAGACAGCATGTTTCTATGCAGAAATTATTAATTGGAGTCACACATGTATGGTGAGAACTTCAATTTTACCAAAAAATACACTTTATACCTTTTATTAAATTCCTCCAAAGTCTTCACTGCAGACATTATACGAGTGTGGACAGACATGGATGTAAACTGTAACTTGATGGGCTGGTGGAGACAAACAACTGTGAGGCAGTAATTCTATTTTTTGACTGCTCTGTTTTATACGACCGTTGACTTCTAACTCTTCTTAACCGACCACTAGGGGCTGCAAGTGATAAACAGCTGCTTCAGTTTGAAATCTTATTTCAGCTCGGGACGACACACGCGGGGGTTGTGTTAATGTTAGCAGAGCTTTCCAAATCTCTGCTGGTTGCATCTGACAGTTGTGATGTCATTGCAGTAGGTGCTTCACCATCTGTTGCCTGGACTGAGTGACCACTTCTGGTTTAATCTGTGCAAAAACCAAAGTGCAAAAGTGACAAGTTGGGGCTGTACATGGGGTCGTGTGCTACATAATGTCTTGAGTGGCAGTGACCTTGTTTCTCTCAGTTTCCAGTTTTTAGGCAAAGTCAAACAGCTGCTGATTGTAGCGTCTCATTTAATGGACAGATATGAGAGTGGTATCACTCATCTCATCTAACTCAAATAAGCTTATTTCACAAAATGTCAAACTTTTCCTTCAAACAACAGTACCCACTGCTGACAATATTCTCATTTAGCAGAGGAACACGTGATTGCATGTTGTGTTTTTAAAATAACCCAGGCTCTCTGAGCAGGTGTCCCAGGTGTGCTCCTGAGGGACACTGCTGGTGCCTTGATCCTTGCTGTGACCCCCAAACTCTCTGTAATCCACATCCCGTAATGGCACATGCTGCGCTGGCACCATTGCTCATCCCTGAACCCTATTGTTCATTGTTTGTCTTCTCCAGTTTTTTCCCATGGGCCCCTGGCCAGTGAGAGGAAAAGGTCACTGTAAATATTGCACTGAAATCCTCCCTCCCTCCCATAGAGCTCCTGAAGATGGAACAGGCGACCAGTGGGTGAGCACTTCCTTCCTGCGCAGGGCATTTCAACTGTAAGACATCAAACAAGTATGAATCCCTCAATGTCAAAGATCGCTGCAGTGAGATCATATGCTCAGTGTTGACATTACAATAACCTGGGCAGGTCTCAGCTCTTTGTGAAGACCATCAGATAGCGGAATATCTACGTACGATGCTCCATATTTATCAAGGAACAAGACAGTAGAAGTGAAATACTTCTGTTTCTCATTAGAAGCACCTGCCCCATAACTGCTCCAGTGTTTCTCTATAACTGTTAAATGAGCTTTAATATGTTATCAATGAGAACGCATGAATCCCATCCCTGTCTGTAGCTACTTTGCGTCTCATAAAATACACAAAATATGGATTCCAAGGGAAATTTAGTGAGCAACCCCTGACCCATGTGTGGCTAATCACTAGCCTGTAGCGCTGCTGTTAATATAAGACCGGGAGATTTTTAAATAAACCCCTGATATTTGGGTTTGTTTTGCTTCTGAGTGGCGCTCCATCTCCCGCTGCTCCCCTTTCCCGGAGGAGTCCGGTTCCCTGGGCTCACATTTTGGGATCCGGAAATCCAGGCCTGTGCCAGGCTTAGCCTGGAAAAGCATCCAGATGAACACAGTGGAAGAGGGAGAGTTAAGGGGAACAGAGAGCCTTTCAGTCTGAGTGCTGACACTTTGCTTGACACAGTGGCTGGATAACATGATGATAAACGGTTGAAGGCTGGTGGGATGGGGTGGTGTGGGGGGGGAGTACAGGAATTATTCTACAACGAGCAGGTGAAAAATAATCTGATACACCTCTGATGATATCTCTCCCATCACCTTAAAGGAACTCTGCACTCTAAAATCAAAAATACATATTTTTCCTTTCATTTATTGCTCGATTGTTTTGGTGTGAGCTGCAGAGTTTTGGAGATGAATGAAACTAGACCGCGCTCAACTTCAAAGTGCCAAAGATAATATGCTCGAAAAACTCAACAACAATGTCTTTTTCCAGGATTCATGACATAGTTAGTCGAGATAATTCACAAACCTTATTGTGAGAAGTTTCATGTAATAACTACTTTTTTTCTATAATAAAAGTCAAGGCCAGTTTAGACCGAAATTAATCGGACACTAACACATAGAAAAGACGATTCCTTGGTCTATATAGTGCATATCATGCACATCAGACACAACAAGACAAAAAAGACCTAACAAGATGAAAAAAGACTGAACAAGACAAAAGAGACTTAAAAGACATAAGATAAAAACAATGTGAAAGATGTAATGGGGCAGACATCATTGCTGTATAGCAAAATTTAGATGTAATTCCCTCTCTGCTACTAAAAACATTTAAAATGAGATAGACTACATTTGGTTGAAGAGATCAAAATAAAACAAACAATTTGAAATGGTGAAGATGAATTAAACAGTCTCACAGCCTGATGGAAGAAGCTGCTCTTCAGTCTGGTGGCAGCGGATACTTCTGTATCTCCTGCCTGATGGCAGCAGAGTGAACAGGCTGTGGTTGGGCTGGGTGCTGTCTTTAAGTGTCCTCTGGGCTCTACGCAGGCACCTCGCCTCCTCAGTATCACTGACGCTGAACAGATGGGTACCAACAATGTTCTGGGCGGTTTTCATGACCCGCTGTTGAGTCTCCCTGTCCTGGGTTGTGCACATCCCATGATGCCAATTTGTGATGTTTCCAGTCAGGATGCTTTCAATTAACCAAGCACACCAGATGGTCTGTTACACAGAACCATCTGGGAACCCGTCCATAGAAACTGTTTGGAAAATAGCAGCCGCTTTCAAAAAGAACACTTGGCAGGTGATTGGGTGAACCTTCTATCACATCTACCATGGGATAACTTCAACCAATCAGATCAACTCACCGAACCAAAGCCAAAGCCGCCCGGAAGAACAGCGATAAAAGCCAGTCTTTGCTTCTCTTTTAATGACAAAATACTCTCCTGTCCTGATATAACTGATGCTAACACAGTATTTACGCTAACCTCTTCAAGAGCCACCATTGTTTGTTCAAGACAAGTCATTTCCATGGACGCTTCTCACTGTCGGTGCACTTAAAACCACGTCCGTAGCTACCAGTCGTCCCTCTGAGGAGCCTGGCAAGATGGATTCTC
>JAJHUR010086681.1:0-10460 GCA_027495735.1 Lutjanus campechanus
CTTGGAGGGAGAGTCGGTGTGTGTGTGTGTGTGTGTGTGTGTGTGTGTGTGTGTGTGTGTGTGTGCGCGCGCTCTGGTGGAACGTGTGTGTCTGTTTTTTTCCCCGTGTATTCCCACCCTACAGCCTGAGAGGTAATCAGGCTAAATGTCATGTGGTAGTCTGTTACTTCAACCAGCCTGGAGATGAAATCATAGATGTACTCGCATGCCAAGCATGTGTGTAAGTATTGTGTAGGTTTGTGTGTGTGTGTGTGTGTGTGTCTGTGTGTGTGAGTGTGTCTGTGTGTATACGCACACTAGCTATAGTCAAACCAGCTGGTAGAGCCAAAGGCACCGTGAGATGATTAAACAGACAACAGCTACGTAACTTCACCTAGTCTAAACTACACACACACACACACACACACACACACACACACAGAGACTCATGGAACCTAGTATCATCTGGCCTCCCCTTAATTTCTCTCTGATCTCTCTTTCTATATGCCCACATACTCTTACTGTAACTTTCAGTGTATATTATGAGAATCTAAAGATTTGCTCAAGATTACTACTTTTACATTTAAAATACATAAAAAGCCACTCTGTATTCCCATACAATTACTATTAACCTGTTACAAAATGTAGTCAGTAACCTAATCCAGGTATCACAGTATTAAAGTAAAGTAACTTCCTTTTGGATCTCCTCTTATGTTGGTTTATGTCTGTGTAGCTAACGTTAGCAGCTGT
Source organism: Lutjanus campechanus (assembly GCA_027495735.1). Classification (NCBI taxonomy): domain Eukaryota; kingdom Metazoa; phylum Chordata; class Actinopteri; order Lutjaniformes; family Lutjanidae; genus Lutjanus; species Lutjanus campechanus. The sequence goes on from JAJHUR010086681.1 coordinate 730, forward strand.
TCTGTGTAAGTAATGTTAGCAGTTGGTCTGAGTAGCTAACGTTAGTGGTTGGTGTTTGTAGCTATGTGTAGTTTGTTCTCACCAGTAAATGTTTCTTTAAATTAGATAGTGAGACAGATAATGGCAAAATTTCCACCTTGTGAGAGCATTTTTTCAAGAGATAATGAATTGCCAACTGTCAGATTAGCTGGTTTCACAGAGACCAGAATGGTGTTGAGACTCATGAACTGCTGTAATGTACATGGTAGTATTGTTCTTTATTTTAAAATGTATTTTAAAATTGTAATCCTGCTAATAATCCCCAATTTTTACAAAATGAAACTGTCTTCTGATTACATCTTATTTTTTTGTAACTGGTATGGAATACAGTTAAGTAATCTGTTACTCCCAAGTCTGGCCTCTTCAAGCTGAGTCTGAAATGGTAACACTTAATAATACAGCCCACATTTATAAAGTGTAACTTAAAGAACATAATACAAAGAGGTAATTGTGTATTAAAAAATATTCAAGAACCATTTTCTGACTTTTTATTTAATTTAATTTAATTTATTTATTTATTTTACATTTTTTCACCTCCCTGTGAACAATAATTTCCAAAATAGTCCAAGAAAAAAAAAAGTTCTTAGCTTGAACTGCGAGGCAGACAGTTCTATTATCACACTGTGAAACAGGAGCTATTCAGGGTGTTAAGGTGCGGTGTAGTGTTAAAGTCAAAAGTGAAAGTGTTTTTAACACAAATGTTGCAATCTACATCACTTGTACACCAGCATCTTGTCTAACAACAACAAAAAAGTCATTTTGTAGAAATTCTCAGGTACGTTTAATGGGAAACCAGAGTTTGTCTTTTCCTAGAAAACGATTGATGACTCGTCCTGAACTCGGGGGCAATGGAAGGAATGGAGGCAGAATACATCTCTTCACTGGAGCAGATTGGAGTTTTCTAGAGGCCAGGCCTCACTGTGTACAGGCACAACTTTATAATTTTATTCAGTGATTTGGATGTAACTAGATGATATTTAATGGAAAAAATATTTTCTGGTTTCCCATCTCACCTTCAACTCTCTGTGATTTAATTACTGAGTTTCTTGGTGGACAGATAGCTTTAGCTTACTTGTTGCTAAAGTTGCTATCCGTTACTGTTGCCTTTGGCAGGCAGAGAAACAGACTTTACAGTATATAGTATACAGTACCAAAGACATTTACAAAGTTCCCTGATGAAAAGAAAGCTTTTATTGTTGCTAAAGTAACTTAGCTAACCACAAGCTGGTTAGTTCGGTTAGCCATGACTCAGCCCTGGGGCGCTAAGAGCCAAACCCATCAAGAAAACCACCTCAGTACTGTATTCTCTGTCATCAAACTGGCCTGTGTTCGTCTCGGAAACTTTGCTGGTCCTGGTTTGGCTGTTTTCACTGGGAGTTCTCAGTCTGGGAAGAGTCAGATATGGCTGCCGTCCTTCCTACATCAATGGACCACTTTAGCTGCATTGCTGCACCAATCAATATCTGCAACAAGTCCATCCTAGCTGCCTGTTTTACGGGAAATACATAAGCAATAAGCACTCCGCTAGCTGTTTTGTGCTACCCTTAAGAGGAAAAACACAGGAGCACATACTGTATATAATGCACTGTATAAAAAATGTAATACCAAAAGCTCGAACTGGTAGTGTTGCCAGCCATACAGTCATGTGATGCACAGAAGATGAATTGCTTGAGTATACTTCAGTGTGAACAGTGTGCTGGTACTGACAGACTTGTGGACAGTATGCAGTACAAACTGATCATGATATTATGAGTATGTGGTACGATGACATTCTGGAGCAAAGTTTTCAAAAGCTGGTTCCCGTTTACATTTACACAACATTTACACATTTTATACATACTGCATTTTATAATTGGCATGTCAGGCCACCAACTGTTGATCACAGGAATAGCATGAAACCGATGTCAGAATATGAATCGCATTGCATGTGCATCCTTTGTGCGCTTGCACCATACAAAGCACTGGTGAAAGCATGGAGTCATGGCCTATTGGTGGCAAAAAAACAAGGGCACCCGCCACAGGGCACCTTTAAAATATTCCAAACACAGTTTTGCAAATATTCTCTGAGGGAGGAAATGTCTTCATCACATGTTTGGCCTCAACAATTCAAAAAATGAATTTTGGTGAGAAACATAACTTTCTTTGTTTAAAAGAAAACTCCAGAAAGAGGTAAAACTCCAGCAACACTTGCAGTACTAGGAACAGCTTTATTAGTTGACCAACGCGTTTCGGCTCAGGCCTTCATCAGGGTCACATCATCATCATGAAGGCCTGAGCCGAAACGCGTTGGTCAACTAATAAAGCTGTTCCTAGTACTGCAAGTGTTGCTGGAGTTTTACCTCTTTCTGGACATTTTTCTTCTCTCCGTGCACCTTGTTAGTGGGTGAAGTTGTGCCAGAAAACCCCTACTTGTTTAAAAGAAAACTCCACAGGGTGCCTTTGATTACAGTATCTAGTGCATAGTTTAATGCATGACATAATAATAAAAAAAATCATTACCTAAGTGACTCACAAAATACTGGTTTCACCTCTTCAGAGAAGCTACAGTAGTTTGAGGTTGGCTGTCAAAGTAAATATAACTTGTCTAAACCTTTTGGTGATCCCTGTAGTCCTAAGTGGAAAACTCCACCCGTGCGCTCCGTATGAATTAAACAAACACTTTGAATTAGTTTGCACAGGGAGGTGAAAAGTGAAGATAGATGGACTGTGGGACATTTTAGCCACTTCTGTAAACTCAGCTCCAGCGTCCAGCTCTCTCGTTCTGTTTTCACTCTCTCTCTGGCCATATTAAGAAAATCACTCAGATTGGAGGAGCAGAGCGGACAAATCGAGAGGGAGAGACAAACCTGGACCTGTTCCCAGATCCTAAGTTCCTGTTGGGTAATGAGTGCATGGGGCTGAGGCAGGATGTGTGTGTGTGTGTGTGTCTGTGTGTGTTTTCATGTAATCAGCTCATGCACACTTTTGCAAGTAAGTTACAACAAAAGTAAAATATCTTTTCGTGTGAAGCCAGTCTATCAGTCATCGTTGTGTGAGTGTTTCCATGTATGTGTGTGCATTCTGATTGGATATCGAAATTAGACAGGGGTGTTCAGCAGTGGTGGACTAAAACTGTCTGCGGGGCAGGGGCAAAAAACTAAAAAGGACACCAAATTTATACAGCAAGGCGCCAGTGTGCTGGAAGTTGCGATGCATTTTATGACGTTTATGATGTGCACTGTAGAGGGTTCTTTATTATGTTTTATCTTCTGGAAGCACACTCTAGAGGGCACTTTAGCACGTTTTCGCTTCACTGGAAGTGCACTCGAGAGGGAACTTTGGTACATTTTCTTCATTGGAAGGGCACTCTAGGGGGCACTTTATCATATTTTGTCCACTGGAAGCACACTCGAGAGAGCACTTTTAGTGTATTTTCTCCACTGAAAGCAAACTCTAGAAAGCACTTTAGTACATTTTCTCCACTGTAAAATGCACTCTAGATGGCACTTTATCACACTTGAGGGCACTTTGTTACACTCTTGAGGACCCTTTATTACATTTTGTCCCCTGGAAGCGCACTCAGGAGGGCAGTTTATCACACTTTGTTCACTGGAAGTGCACTCATGAGGACCCTTTATTACATTTTGTCCACTGAAAGCACACTCTAGAGGACCCTTTATTACATTTTAGTCCATTGGAAGTGCACGGCACTTTATATTTTGCCCATTGGAAGCACACAGTAGAGGGCTCTTTATTATATTTTGTCCACTGGAAGTGCACTCTAGGGGACACTTAATGAAATTTTCTTAACTGAAAGTACACTTCAGAGGAAACTTTATTACGTTTTGTCCACTGGAGGGGTACTCTGGAGGGCACTTTATCACATTTTGGCTACTGGAAGGGCACTCTAGAGGGAACTTTAGCACTGGACACTGGACCACTCTAGAGGGCATTTATCACATTTTATGTACCATAGGGGCATCCGAGAGGGCACATTTACTGCGTTTTTTTCAAACTTTGGGGCACCAACCCCCTTAAGCCACCCCCCAACCACCCCTTTAAGCCCAGCAGTGGTGTTCAGCATCAAGACAACACATTCACAGTCTTTAAAAGGAGACCTGACTGAACTGAATGAATCAGACAACAGGAATCTATTGCTAGTAGCTACTGGCCATTTTGGCACATATACACCCTAAAATTGCTCAGAACTCCTCCGTCATCACTAAGATACGGGCTGGAAAGTGATGTAAGTCCAGCTCTGAGGAGGGTGGTCTCTCCCCGACTGAACTCCCACTGAAATGGTTGTCTATAGTCTGCTCTATAAAGTCTCCTAATCCCCTGCAGCCATCTGTTAATATAGGTTGGGGACATTTAACAACCTGCGAGTGCACATGCACGCGTACATTTAAACACTCTGACGCCCCTCTCCATCTAACAAACAAAGCCTTTTAAGGTAAGCTCTCCCTTCCTTTCTCTCTGCCTGTCTGTCTTTGCCTCCTCTCGCTAACTCTGTCTCTATCAGCCTGCCTGTAACCCCCCCAAACCTCCTCCTCCACCACCACCCCCTCATTGTGTTTCTACCCTCCTTATTTTTTTCTATTTCTCTGGCTTTTTCCCCAACCAAGCACTGCTGGATTCCCTCATGACCAGCGCGCCTCTCTTGGGTCTTCTACTCTCTTGAACTCATCCAAACAGAGAGGAGACATGAGAACGACGGCTGACAGGCCAAACGGAGCGAGCGAGGAGGAAAAGAGCCGAGCAAACAAACAGAGGCCTGCAGCGATGCGGAGATATGGACTGTGGATATCAGTGTTTTTCTTTTCGAGTCAGGGTGCAAAATGGTGTTGTGCATGGGCTGGCTTTTTGCAGGAGTGGTCACGTGACAGGAGAAGCAATATACTCTCATTTAACTCATGAAACATCTAGCGGAGTGCATTTTGCTTAAGTGTTTCCTGTACAACTATGTTTAGCCACAGAGGGAGTGGTCACAGACATTGATTGGCATTTATATTAGCACTCAATAGCGCTGTATGTCACGCCCCCCACCATGCAGCTAAAGCAGTCCATGGGTGTACTAGTTTCCTGATAGATGGATAGCTTTAGTTTTCTTGTTGCTAAAGAAGCTAACTATGACTGTCTGCAGCACAGGACACAGCCTCCAAGACAGTGCCATTTACAAAGTTTCCTGATGGAAGGATAGGAGTACTTGTTGCTTAAATAACTTAGCTAACCGCTAACTACTGTTAGCTTGGATAGCCATGACACTGCCGCAGGGTGCTAGGACCCAAACCCATTAACCACCTTGGTACTGTGTTCCCTTTTGCCAAACTGGCCTCCATTGGTCTTAGAGGCTGTTTGGGTCCCAGTCCAGCTATTAGCTACTGTAAATGTCAATCGATGTCTGCAAGTAGTCCCTTCCTAGCTGCCTGTCATGCAGCTAAGGTGGTCCACTGATGTATTAAAGAGAACAGTCCTATTATTAGCTGACTCTTCCTGGATTGAAACCTCCCAGTGAGCATGGCTGGACCAAAACAGCCTTCAAGACTGAGGCCAGGCTGATGACAGAGAATAGGCCACAGTGTTAAGGTTTTTTTTGCTCGTTTTGGCTCCTGGCACCTTAAAGCTAAATCATGGATAACTGAGCTAACAGCAGTAAGTAAAGCTGACATTCCATCAGGAAACTCTGTAAACAACCTTGGAACTGTGTTCTTTGTTGGCCTTTAAGGCTGTGTTCACTGTGAGGCTGCTGAGCTCATTTCTCCTGTCTGTGAATGACAGCTAAGAGTCATGGATAGCTATTTTAGCAAAAAGTAAGCTAAAACCATCTGACAACTCAGCCTGCCCAGGACCAAAACAGCCTCCAAGACAACACTTTGACGACAGGGTATGCAGTACAGAGGTGGTTTTCTTGACAGGTTTGGCTCCTGGTGCCCCGGTATTGTGTCATGGCTAATCAAGCTAACTAGCTACTGGTTAGCTAAGATACTTTAGCAACAAGTAAAGCTTTCTTTTCATCAGGAAACTCCATAAATAACCTTGATATTCTCTTTCAGTCTCAGAGGCTGTGTTTTGTGCTGTGTCCGCCAATGGCAGCTAACAGTCATGGTTAGCTACTTCAGCATCAAGTAAGCTAAAGCTATCCACCTATCACGAAACTGTAAATAAATGACTGAGAATTGAAGCTGAGCAGCTTGCGGAGATAAGAAAATATTTTCCACATAAAATGTGATCCAGTTTCACCCAAGTTATGCTTTTGTACAGTGAGGCCCGGCCTCCAGAATTCTCCAGTGAATAAATGCATTGTATTGTCTTTTCATGCGCCACTGTGTCATAAGTGAGAAAATGATTCACTGACACAAATTTAATGTACAGCCCCAGGTGCAGGATGAGTCATTAACAGTTTTTAATTATATTCCAGGAAAAGACAGACTTTGAAATTGCATTAAAAATTGCCAAGAATATCAACAAAACAACTTTTTTGTCCATGTCAGGCCAGATACTGGTGTATAGGTGGAATACAGCATGAAATATGTGATTAAAAAACACTCAAACATCAATTTTGACATCATGGGAACTTCAAAGTGCATTCTAGGGCAGGATTACATGTCTTAGATTTGGGTCAGGGGCTGAAGAACATGACGAACCCCTTACTGTTTGTAGTTTGGGAGCTTCTGCATGTGTGTGTGTGTTACAGAGATGGAGAGATGAGCTTCAGTAGTTTTGTCCATATAAGGGGGGAGGAATGTGGAGACAGAGCAGCTATGAATGACTGATCTCACTCCCACTCCTCACCCCCCAACTGAGATTTCATGTCTGTTAAGTGTGCATATATACTAATACACAAGTGAACGGGGTCATACTTGTATAAACACACACACACCTCGGGGTCAGACGGAGTAGTGTGACAGGGATCTCAATGACATCATCGTGACCCTGCTGGCTCACTGACTCGTCAGTTAGATGTGAATGGCTGTGTGTGTCTGTGCATTGAGGTGTATTTATGTGTGCGCTGTAAAAAAAATCATACAGGAATTTAGTCAAATCAACTAATCTTCTCTCATTAACATAAATATGTTATACATATTCAAGTTAGTTAAACTTAAAACATTTAGTATTCATTGTCAGAACACAGCATAACTTATAAGGATGAGTCCTAACTTAAAGTCTTTCAACTGAAATGATTAGTTGAATGAATGTGCTCTAGAGAGTTCAATCAAGACACATCGTCAGAATATTAGCAGACTTCCCAGCATGCATTGTGTTACAGTGAAAACTCACCTGAGGCCCTTCTTTTTTTGTTTATAGTTTGAAGAAAACACACTGTAAAACATATATTTCAGTACTAGTTGAAGTAATGTAATGCTTTGAGTCCCATTCAGATTTGTGCTCCTATTTGTGTGATTTCTAATAACTTGAGACGATACCCCACTCCCTTAACCTGCTGTGATTGTTTCTGTAAAGTTTCTCTAAGGATTGTACGCCTGACATCATGACATCTATGTGTTTTCCAGATGTTCCCCCCTGCAGTTGAGCCACCAGTTTCTCTTGGCATCTCAGAAAGAAGGTTAATTCTGATGCAAAACAAAATTATATTTTGTGATCAAATAATGTATTATGTTAGATAATAAACAGTCCACCTGATTTTTTTTTCTAAACTCACTGAATGACACCAGCTATCATCAAGTCAGGCTAACGTTAAGTCATGCTAACTAAAATATCACATCAAGGTTACTATATATATTTTTTAAAAGTACTGCTCCTGAAGTTATGCTATAGCTTGTTAAGGAGCAGTGTTTTACTTGTTGGTTAAGCAAATAATTGAGTCAGAAAATTGGAAACTTTTAAGTTGAACTGCCTTAAATTTAGGTTTTATTAATGCAAACTGTGGATTTGAAAGCACTGAGATCACACATCAGACACATCAGACTTAAAGCAACTGTGTTCATCTAACTTGTTAACTTGATTTGAAAAAAATAAATAAGCTCATTTGTGTGTTACCAACTGAAGTTGGTCCAACGATTCTCTTTTTTCAGTGCATGATGAAAACTGACTCCAACGTATTTTAAAATCTCTGTTTCTTTTCATATTAATAGAAATGTTGTGAAAAATTTTGATTGAATTATTATTAAATTCTTAAATTAGAATCAATTTAGTGTGGAAATTTGTTGCATGGTTCGTCAGTGTGACTTAACAGTTGTTGGTTCAACTGAATATCTTTTATTTGACTAGAAAAGTTTTTTGTAACATTTAAAAAACCCTCAAACCCTAAAATTTTAAGGCAGCCAAGACACTATTTTTTAAGTGAAAAATAAATAGCTTATTTTTACAGTGTGTGTGTGTGTGTGTGTGCGTGTGTGTGAGAGAGAGAGAGAGGCTCCTCTTGCTCACCCAGGTGACAGCGTGTGACTGATGTGCATTACGTCACCACCAGAAAAGCACAGGTAGCGTCCACACACTCATGAACACATCACACCTGTGCGACCGTGTGACTGCTGTTGAGTGTGCGTCTCAGGAATCCCTTTGTCTCTCTGCCAGCCGTCCGCACTGACTCGTCGCATGATCACATGATGAAATACAAGGTGACAGGCGTCCTCCTCACCTGCATCTGGACTGGATTCACTGGAAACAGATGTTAAAGGAAACAAAGAATGATGTCAGACCCACGGCAGCCCAAAGTATTTGGAAGTGATGCATTCCTTGTGTGACTGTGTGTGCGTGTTACTACAAGATGCATAGAGAGGAATGTGTGTGTGTGGTGTGTGCGTGCATGCGTGCGTGCGTGAGTGGGGGCTGAAATCAGAGACTATTTCTAGTCAGAGAAAAGAAGCCTGAGAGGAAAGAGGAGGAGGACTAAGAAATGTATTTTCCTGTTTTCTGCTTGACCCTCATGATCTGTCTCTTTGGCTCGACACCTCACCCCTATCATTCGTCATCTGATCGCCCCCTCTGCTTGTTTTCCTCTCTGCTCCCTCTGCTTCTCTTCAGTCATCTTTCTAGCCAATGGCGGTCTGTTGTTTGGTTGTTGCACAACTTTAGCCCTGACAAAAATGAAATGACATCAGTGGTTCCCAGAGGACTCCTGCGGGTCATCCCCTAACTTTTCCTCTAGAGTCACTCTGACGTTCACGTTTATGGTTTGGGGTGACATACAGTATATCAACAGTTATTAGATGGATTGCCATGAAAAATATTCCGACATTCATGCTCCCCTCATGAACTGTAATAATTTGGAGCTGATTAGCTTTTTTCTCTAGCGCCATCATCAGGTCAAAATGTCAGATTGTCCAATACTTTGGTTTATGACCAATTTCCCACAAAACTGGGCTGTCAGTTTAGATTAATTTTGCTTTTGATAGCCGTTACTCATAACCGGTTATAGTCTGTGTAAAGGGAATTCAAAGTTTTTCTTCTAAACACATTATACATGTTAGGAAACAGTTGTTGGAAAATGAGAACTATATAGTACTGATTTGAAGTGTGAGACCATGAAACTGTTGTTCATTATTTCTGTGTTCAAGACTTTTTGGGTGGACCTGAAACATGACTCTGTGATGTTTCAGATCCATCGTCCCACAACACTATAGAAACTCCACAAACCGGCACACAAAGGACACCACCTCACCCTTCCCTCATCTGGTCAATTACGAACGTTCCTTCAGTCCAAATCAGTCCAGCAGTTCACTTCAGCTCACTTCAGTTCCAACAACCCGACA
>JAJHUR010086684.1:0-12194 GCA_027495735.1 Lutjanus campechanus
ACTCCTTCCACCACTGTCGATGGGACAGGAAGAAAAAGGAGACGAGGAGAAGAGGAAGATGGAGGAAGTGGAGATGAAGAGGAGACGAGGAGGACAGAAGAGGTAGAGGAGAGAAGCTATGTTGACGGTTTGCAGACAGTTTGATTCAGTCCTCTGTAACACAGTGCCTCTGAGCAGCTGAATCATCAGCTGACGGAAAATATCTAAACTTATTGTTCAGTATAACATCCAAAATTTGAGGTCAGAATACACTGATCAATAATCAAAGTCCTCCTCAATAAATATATATGAAATAATACACAATCATGATGATAACCTTGTTAACAAAAGCTGATTCTTCTCCTTTAAAAAACAAACAAACAAATACATGTAAATGACTTCAATTTAATGAACTATAATTAACACCCAGATGTGTAAAAATTAAATGTAATAATGTAATGTAATAAACTCACCTGAGAGAACAGACGAACAGATGAATGAAGCCCACCACGATGAGCTCAAAACAAACTGAGGAGAAGCTCCGAGTCCTGCAGCAGCCGGAGGAGGAAGTCGACTCAAAACCAAAGATTCAGCAGCTTCTCCTTCGACATTATTTTCTCAGCCAACTGTTTGTAGTTCTGCAAATCTGGGTGGGTACTGAGAGCTGGAAGGACGCGGACAGAGAGAAACGTAGATTTTAAAAAATGTCATGACACCAACAAGCTGTCGAACTGAGAGACAAAACCAGCGCAGGTGAAGAAGAGTACAGTGATCAAAAAGTGGTCAAAAGTATGTGGACCCCTGGACACTTTATTTACATGTGCACGTTAATGAACCATGTTTATTAATTTGCTCTGATAATAGCCTCCAGTCTTCTGGTTTCAGTTTTTCCACCAGATGTTTAAACCAGACTGCAGAGATTTTCCCCAATTCAGCCACAAGAGCATTAACTTAACACTAATGTTGGGTCAAGAATAATTTAAACCAAATTTAGATCAACATAGGTTAGCATACAAACCCATATAATTAAGCAATGTAAGCACTGTGTCTGTTGACACAGTTTTCTGTTATAAAATGGGGGAAAAAACACTAAATTTGAATGTAAAATTACTTTCAACTCAATTCAAATAATTGAAATATTGTTACCATGAGAATATTTGCCTTGTCTTCTGCAAAAACAGAAGCAGACTTGTGCGTTTAATGCATGTGATGCCTGACATCTAAAATAATTCAAACCATATACAAATGAAACATTTTTAGATACTTCAGCAGTAATGTGATTACTTTGAGGTGTGCTTCACTGTTACAACTGACCCCAACTTCTGCAACGTTTGTGTTTGCAGTGGGAGCACTCTGGCTTCTTGCATGAAATTTAATATCACAGTCTCGTCTTTATTGCACAAAACCCCAAAAATGTTTAAATTTCATAACCTGCAGAGGGATCACACAAGGTTTTTCTATGTGATGAGAGCAAATACATCAACTGTATATTTGATTAACTGGTGCACATTTACATATTTCTCATATCGGAAGATGACAAGTGTGTTTTAAGTATTAAGTATAAAATGTTTTTACCCGGTCTCCCTGGACCCTTCTTTAAAAATATTGAGTTAGTAAGAAACTTAATGACTTGTATGAGTCATTTACATCATTGTTTGAGATATTAACTCAATATTTTAAATACTAAATCATTTTAGATGCTAGCTCATTATTTTTGACAAAGTTACTCATTACAGTAATTTACAGGATGTTCTTTTTTTCCATTACTTGGTAGAAATGGGTTTCTATAGATACAGACATTTATACAACAGGGATCCATCTGTCTCTTTCTCACTGTTAACAGACTCCAGTCTGCAGTGTAGTTCATACACTTCACTGATAAACCACAGAATTTTATTTTTATATCACGTTGACACTTCTGTTCACTCTCTTCCTCTCTTGCGTGCAATGCAGCAAGTTAATCCATTGATGGTTTTTATTTTATAATACTTCCACGTCAGGCTTTGTGCCCCCACCGGCACTGTTTGTACCCTGTGCACAGTGCATGATGTGTGCATAGTGGTGCTGCTGTGACGGGTGTTGCATTCTGGGTCACTGTCAGTATTTCTGTTCATCTTAAAGGTGGTGGATGGGGTTGAGGTCTTTAACACCAAAATGGAAAACAAAAACATTTCTTTTTAAGTTAAATAAGTTAAGTTAAGTTAAGTAAAGTAAAATATTAATGTTTGCTGGAACATTAAGATTTTTCTTGAATTTAGTTAAGGGATCCAAACCTGAAAAACCAGATCAACGGTAAACTTGGATAAGCATGTCCACTTATAGCATGTAGTGTACTTAGACCACCAGTATGCAGGATTTAGTGGAATCTTGTGGTGTGCTTACAGATTGCAAACACCTCGCCTCATTCTCTCCCTCCGAGTGTGCATGAGAACCAGATGCTGCAAAGTAAAAGGCCGTATCTAGAGCCAGCGTTTGGTTTGTCCGCTCTGGCTGCACTGCAGAAACATGGCGGCGTCCATTAAAGACAAAGGACTCACACCCTCTGTAGACAGAGACGACTAGACAGCTAACATTTGGATGCATGTCCTGCCTCAGAAAACATAAATTATTTTAAATCAGTGCATAATGTGTAAATCAATCACCTGCTGACACCCCTTTTAGAAATATCACCCTTGAGCTGATGTGCTGCGAGAACAGGAGATATGGTTTCTGTCACACCCTGATTCAACTTCTGACTCATGACAGGATGTGTTCTTCCAAGAAGCAGATTTCAGCATTTTAATCCAAATAAAACCAGGGCTGACCTCAAACTGCACACATGCACACACACACATAATAATGAGGTCAGTTAGTGGCAAAAGTTAACCAAAAAGAAGAAGCGCAAAACCCCAAAACGTTTCACTTCCATAACCTTCAGATGTGTCGTGAGAGGCTTTTTATATGTGAAGATGCATAATTAAATAATAATAATACATAAACTGTATAAATTAAAGGAAACATTTTCACAGCTTTACAGGGGGGATGTGATGTTTATGAGAGAAAAAAACATTTACAGCCTATAACAGGTGTTTATCTGAAGCTCTATTCGCACTGGATTTACCAGAGGACCTCATATGACTCACCCACGTCTGTATTTTGTGCTGCACATTCTCACAGAATAAGCAAAATCTATATATATTTTACATGAATTTACTGGCATTATTCCCTGAATATGACATCAAGGCTCCGCCTAATATCAGTGTTTCAGAATTGGAGCGTCTGTTCTTCAGCAGCCAAGTAAAAAATATAGTTTAGCACGGTTTTAGTTTTGTCCACTTTCTGCACATGTTACAAGCATAAATACACATCTGCAACTATAACCTCCTCTGTTATCATCGCTCATTTTAAACATCAATAAAGCCGATCTCACAGTCACTATCAAATTTCATACTTGTTTAGTCGTTTGAAAACAGAAAAAGACCCCAAACCACTGAGATGCGAATTATATTGCACATACTGTACTGTGCAGAGCATAATTACTGTTTTATTGTGTAAAGCACTGTATTTACTGTATTCTGTACTGCACTTTAAATTTTATTTATTGCTTCTTATGTGTAGGACTACAGATGGAAATTAGTGTCTCACTAAATCCGGTGAGACGTGGTTTTATTTAATGTGAATGATAGATGTCATTGCTTGCTGTCCTTTTATAAATTAAATAAACTAAACTAAACACAAACTATTATCACAGGATCTCTGTGTTTGGTGAAATATGGTGGATAATTTGGGTGGAATTTTTAATTTACAAGTTACGTTTCATATATTTACTGTCAATTATCAAACCTTATCTTCAACCTCTCTGAACTCTTTGAGAGGAGGAACTGCGGGAGGGAATTTCTGCTGAACTTTGGGGGAAATATTCTTAAACGTGCACATAATTCATCTGTCTTCACCAGGCATGGGTTAAGTTGCTCACTTCGCTCACTGAGCCAAAGTTACGCTCGTCAAAACCGATCATGATATTGACCCATCCTGTGTAATAAAATGTCATCAAACACCTGCAAACCTCATGCATGTGTTCAGGTCATCTGAACGTCTCTGCAAGACTACTGGTCTGCAATTTTTGATACTTTGACGGAGATAACTGGGACACTCACAGAGCCTCATGCCATCACAGCTCTGTTTGGCGTCTCTCAGCTGCATTTGTCCGAGCGCCAAGCAGATCTAATAACTTTTGCAACTTTATTGGCAAAATAACCAACACCACGTTCCCACACTCTGTGGAAAAAGGAAATTTAAAATTATTTACAGCCTGAAAAAAATCTGATATACGTTGAAATTTAAATAGATTCGGTGGCTTTTTGTTGCCTGTGCAGAGAAAATTATCCTCCAATTTATCCCAGAATAAGATCCCATCGTTCGTTTATTTATGTCCTTTTTAACTCTCATTTAAAGGGTGACGTTACTGTAAAATATGAAATACGACTGACAGTTGTGTTTTTAGTTGATAGGCCTACATTGTGACACTGTCACAAGTGATTTCAAACCACTGTCAAGTTTGTGTGTAAAACACCTGCAAACAAAGTTAAATACTGCACAGGATTAAGATCACAAACATCATCTGCAATTATTACAAATTACTAGAGGTCCACAATTTCCTTGAGTTAATAAACTCAAAAGTTGGAGGTTATTGGAGCTTAAATTTCTGGAGTTACATGCACTCTTTGATTACCATTAAATTAAAATGATTGATTAAGCCAACTACAATAATTTGAGTACACGCAGCTCAGAATTTTCACTCCTCTCATTGCAGTAAGTTAGAACTGAATAAATTAGTATAATATAGTATGCAGGATTGGAACATATAGTAAGTATAAAAGCCCATTATTTCATGTTCAGTAAAGTCAATATAGTCAATATAAAATCTTACAATATGTGTGTTTTAGGGACCTAATTTCCCTCATTAATGAAGAGTCCTGGGTTTAATAAACACAAACAAAAGACTACTTACTAAAAATAATCAATATGAGGATTCAGTTTTAGAATAACAGGGTTTATGTCACCTCGTGTGGTTAAATGTGATTCATTTGACAGCTGAGTTATGGGAGATGAACACGTTTAAAAGTGATGTGTGCATGGACGATAAAAACCAAAGATTGTCACTGACATCGTTATTAAAAATTTAAATTATTCTACAATCACATTTTGTGGAAATTCTCTTTACATCATTCAATAAATAAAAATAAATCTGGCATCTGTGGCTGTTACAGGCTCGTCATTCAGGTTGAGTCAAATGATCGGATGGCCTTCCTGCCTGTCTACCACGCTGCAACCACTCTGCCTGTGCGCTCATTTCACTTCCACAATACTCGGCAGATATGTTGCTAAATCTACAGCGAGATAGTTGCACAAGAATGGCACAGAGAGTGCAGCTAAAATTTCCAGAGTCTGAACAAGACGTAAAACCATCAAGTATCGTGTCTTAAATCTCATGAAAAAAACATCCACACTCAATAATAAACTTTAATTTTGTTTTAGTTTCATTCAAAGAACATTTACATGAGTCAATATGAAGGAAACAAATCAGGTGAACAAATCCAAAGTTACTTGTGTGTTTACATAAAAACCAAATAGTTTCATAGATGTTACTGTTCTGTGAAAAATGTGATCTGATTCAGAGATTTTTAGGTGTTAAATTCATAAAGCGGTGTACAACTGAAGTTTTTTTTCTTAATCACGGAAGAGCAGGAAGCCGCTGAAGATTATCTGTTTGTCTTGGGTGTCTCGTGCGTCAGAAGCTGATGGTCCCTGCTGGTCGTTGAAGGACTCGAGCCAAATCTTCTGCCCTGCTGTCAGCTGTAAGACCACGCCGCCCGACAGCACCTGAGACACAACACAGCCGATCACAGCAAAGGTTTCATGACAGATCTCAGCTGTCAGTATGTAAAAAACTTTGGATTATTCAGTCCTGTAAACCATTTTGTGACTAAAAAGCAGCTGAAACAGAGTCAGGGTGCAACAAGAGTGATGACAATAAAATCTGAAGATGTGTACAGTTTGTACTCCGCACGCTGCCAAGAGAAATTTGGATAAATTGTTGCATCAAAAGATTGACTTTGTCACTATATTGTCACCTGCCTTCCTCCTTTTGTTCTTGTCATAACTGCTACTGTTACTAGAGAGTTTTTTCACTTGAGCATTTGCGAGATTGCAACATCACAAGACCATGCGAGCATCCATCTTTCCAGGCCTCGTGTTACCTGTTTGTGTCCGCACCAAAAGTGGTGCAGTCATTCGCTGTCCTAGGAGGGACTACCAGCGGCTACAGGTGTTTTTTAAGGTATGATGGCAGCGAGAAGTGTCCATGGAAGCGAGTTGTCTTGAACAAGCAATGGCGGCTCCTGAAGATGTTGGCATAGATACTGTGGCAGCATCGGTTATATCAGAACTGGAGAGTATTTCTTAATCGAAAGAAGAGAAAAGAACGGCTGAAGGCTTTTCTCATTTCTTTCAGTTTGATCTGATTGATAGACATGATAGACAGATGACTCATCCTAGTGCTTTTTTTTAAAAGTGCCTGCCCTTTTCCACACAGTTTCTAAGGATGACTGCTCAGATGGTTCTGTGTAACAAACTATCTGGTGTGTGAGGTTATAAACATGTGCCACTGCACATGAAAGAAGTTGGGCTTCTGGACTTTCTGCCAGAAAGCCTCTCGCCGCTTCCACCGCTTTCTAACTGGAAGGGATCAGATTGTTTGTTTTTTTCCCAGTGAAGACACTCCATGTGTCAGCAAACAGATTAAACAATGTGTTGCTTCTTTAAAAAAAAGTTCAATCTGGTTCCATTTTTGCCGTGATGACAATATTTGAAGCAAAAATGCCTCAACTTCAACTTAATTATGATCCCAGAGTGCAGCTGTTTTGCAGGCCTTAACCCTAACCAATCACTCCTCATGCCTAAACCTAAAACCTAACGCTCACTAACACAGATTTGAACAAATCTGTGAACAAACTTTTTTGAAGAAAGAAACCTTTTGTGTGCAGAAGTATTAGATATCTTACTTCAGCTCATGAAAAAGTGTTAAGTGTTTATATTTTTTGGTTGAGCAACCCGAACCTGGCAAGAAGTCGTGGTGCCTAAACATACCCAAGACCTTTATTTTGAAAGTGTAACCAGTTGTTGCACATTTATTATTTTATACTGAGAGTCACAAAAAAACCCAGAAATTTTGTGTCCAATCTAATTGGTCTAAATTTCTATTTCACAAACTGCCATGAGAGTATGTTGGCTGTTAGGACAAGGTCAAGCTTAAAGGGACAGTTCACAGGAATATGTCGGACCTAGATGGCACTCGGTAGAAATATTAAAGAGAAGGCAGACCGATATCTCTAAAACTCTGCGACTCACACCATAAACATCTAGGTGAGTAAATAACACTACAGGTAAGAGTATTTATCCATTTTTGATTTGGAGGTGAACTGTCCCTTTAATAAGTTGTGAATGTGAGTGAGTATTTAAACACATCTCTCGGGCTCTGTGGTACTGAAGCACTGAAACTGACCTGCTCAGTGTTCCTGCGGTAATCGTTCTTGTTGTAATCACAGAATCCCACTTTGTTGAAGGGAGCGGCGCTAGCTATACGCAGACACAGGCTGACCTAAAAACAAACACACGGCACAACTGTGATGCATCAGATATTTTACAGACTGGTTATATGAAGAAGTGCGGCAGGAGAGAGAGAGACGGCGGTGTGTTACCTTGGCAACAGAGTGGAAGGTGAAGTAATAAACACCAGCTACCCTGCAGGTGAATTCACCTGTGGCGATGTTAAAATCCCCAAGTGTGTTGACCACAGCGGTCTGGTAGGTTACTCTCTGATAGAGACACACACACATGAAGAAAACATTTTATTTGTAAATATACTGAAGAGTTTAAAGGACCAGTGTGCCGGATTTACTGGCATCTAGCAGTGAGACTGTAGATATACACCTTGTTTCACTTTCCACTGTGTAGAAGAAACTACAGTGGCCATGAAGCTTGTGTAAAATGCAAAGCCAGTGTTTGGTTTGTCCGGTCTGGGCTACAATCGAAACATGGCAGTTCAACATGGCGCTGTAAAAGGGTCTATTGTAAACCTAACCAAGTAGTTTTTGTTCCTAAACCTAAACCAAAACAGAAGCCTACCCAAGTTTTTGTGCCTATAAGTAGTTTTTGTTTCTAAAAGTGAACCTAAACCTAAACCTAAACCTACCCAAGTAGTTATTGCTTCTAAACCTAAACCTACCTAAGTTCTTTTTGTTCCAAAACCTAAACCACTAAACCTAAACCTACCTAAGTCTTAGTACCTATTAGTAGTTTTTGTTCTCAAACCTAAATTTAAACCTACCAAAGTAGTTTTTGCTCTTAAATCTAACCAAACTGTGACTGAAAACAGGAAATAAAAAGTCAACTAAGCCTAAAAAAAATGAGATTTAGCTTAAAAAGGGACACAGTCTAATCTCCTGGGTGAAAGTCCTGTTTTTGATCCATTCACCTTCCACAACCACACAGTACAAGTCTACACTCACAGCTCATCAGAGCACAGTAGGACGGACTGTGGTGGAACAAAATAACACCTCATTCTAAAGTAACAAAAACACAATAATTCTTATTTTCAGGTGATTGTACTCTAATGAAAACATACACATGAATATTATATTCCATTCCTTCCATATTCTGCCAATAAATCCCCATAAATCTTACACACTGGACTTTTAGAATATTTTGGAATGAAAACAGCTGAGAGACAAAGCGGTGTCGATGGGCGACAGACCGAACCTGGTTGAAACGAGGATAACTGGAGTCAGTCCTCATCACTGAGAAGGCTGAATGGGCCTGCTGCCGATTAACTTGTCCTCCTTGGAACACACACACACACACACAGACCAGGAATGAACATTTATTAACGAAATGAATACATGTACATAGGTGTGGTCAGTGCTCTGTGACACTGACGCTGGGTGACATCAAAATTGCAACAGACTTAAATCTTTCAACCACAACAGGTCAGTGAAACATGCCGACTATATACATGCACTATTGGATGCGTCTATTTGAATATATTCATCACCTGACTAGGGAGACGGGGCCACACTACAAGACTTTCACAGTCGTCAGATCACTGTGATATTCACACTATAATCACAAGTCTTAAAATTGCTGTGCTTTGCTCACTAAATGGCTGATCAGAGACAGGAGATCACGAGCTACGAGATCATTCACCCGAGGAATCTCCTGTCTGCTCTCCAAACTATGTTCTGTCACACAAATACGCCAGAAGTGACATTAGATTATTGATGCTCAAGCGTCAGTGTGCAGCATGTGACTGCTGTGTTCACATCGAGGATGGATACGAGGCGTCCAAAGTGACACCTAAAGATTTTACAGTGGAGACAAAGCTCCTATACACCTGATTCAAATGATCGGCTCGTCATCAAGCCTCTGCAGAAGACTGATAACAACCTGATCCTTTGAATCAGTGTGTAGGAGCAGGCAAACATCTAAAACATGTAGGGAAGGGGTCCCTGAGGACCAGGGTTGGGAAACAGTGGTCTAGCATATAGCATGTCTATGTACAGGAAACAGGAAAGGAGAAAGTTTGCAGAGGTTCTGCGAAAAGAGGTGGGACTTAACATGGGTGACAGAGAGGGGCGCAATTTTTTTTGTCCAGCTAACACTGTAATCCATCCTAGAGTTTCCTATAGTTTGTTGTGTATATTTTTGTTTTCACTAATATCATGATGTCTTTCTACACTTGTTGATAAAGAGAGTCCTGCGTTTTGTCACTAGCTGCTAGCTTAAAGTTCCAGTAAACACAGCTAACACCCATTTTGTCTTTTTTATTGATTTCATTGGTTTACGAGCTGGATTATTTAGAGGTTCTACTTATTATCTGTCCTGTCAGATATTTTTTATTGTATGTGACTTCAACATGATACATACTGTGTGTTATTAGATACATACATGATATCTTAGCATGATATATACTGCAGGCTACAGGGTCGTACCATTGCCACGGAGCTTGTCCGTCCCTGGGGGGCCAGGGCGACCAGGGTTTCCCGAGAGACCCCGTGGTCCCAGTTCTCCACGGTAACCTTTAGGTCCCATGACCCCTGGCGGGCCCCGACTCCCAACATCCCCGTTCAGCCTCAGTAGGGCGCCCGCATCCACCGGACTGCTGGTCATCACAGCTGGAGACAAACAGATGAATGAGTAAACCTGCAGGCAGAACTTAAACAAGCTGTGAACACAATACTGTCAAACTAGATAAACCTATAATATGTAACATGTTATATGCTTGATTTATTTTATATATTTTGTTGAGTTGTGTTCTTACATTATCCAAAATGTTTCCAACAATTTTGAAACCAGAGAAATCTGTGATTTATTAAAGGTAACAGTGAGTTTCCAACTTTAACTGGTTAAATAAAGGTTAAATAAGGAAATAAATAAAACTATAACTTCAGAGGGTGAGGAAGGAAGTTTTACCGGGCTCTCCTTTCTCTCCCTTCTGTCCGGCCCATCCATTTCTGCCGGGGATCCCTGACTCTCCTGCCTGGCCGTCTCTACAGCTCACGTCACATTGGCCGGTCGTCAGAAGCAAGGCCACGCCCACCAGGACCGCCAGCCCGTAATAACCTCCCATGGTCCCAAACACTGGATTGAACAGTCGGTTATATTGAGGAGAAGAAGAAGGTGATGGTGGAAGTCGAAACACAAGAGTTATAATGCAAAGAAGCGACACATGAACAACAGTCTCATTTTACAGGAGAAATAATTTAACAGTTCTGTGTATTACAAACTCTGTCTTAAATATTTTATTTCTTGTGATGCTCTGTTCTGTACATGTGACATCTATTGCACGTCTGTCCATCCCGGGAGGAGGATCCCGTTTTCTGTGGCTCTCCCTGAGTTTTCTTCCATTTTTAGCCTCTTAACCTGTTTTCGGGGAGTTTTTCCTCACTTTTTTTTTAAGGTTTACAGGACAGAGGGTGTTTCACACTGTGCAGACTGTAAAGCCCCTCAGACAAATTGTGATTTTGGGTTACACAAGTTAAATTTCTACTTGACTTGACTAATTGAATGGATACATACATTTTACATTTTTGGTGTTGTGTTGGCGTATTTGGGGTAAATATAATGTAAATGAAAAATTCCAGAAAGATTTTAAGATGAATGTAATTACAGATTGCAGTTTTATCGAAGTAGTAAAAAACAGCAAATGTAACTCAAACATGACAATTTAAACATAAACACAACTATGTTTATGCAGCTTTGTGTTAATGTTCACTGAGATGGTTCAAGCAAAGTTTTTTTTTTTTTTTAAATATCATTTATATCACAACCGAATAAACTCATTATTTCAATTCTCAGTTCTTCAATTATTTGTCCAAAAAGGGGGAATCTGAGTTAGCAAAAAAATACACAGAATTATCGCAGACATTTAAAAATAATCTAAAAATACAAAGTATGCTGGTGTAAATATTTTTTTAAAAAATGTTGCAAGATCCAACATCCATTACTGACCAACAACAGGCTAAAAACTAACCTAATCTAACTAAATCTAAAACACATACATGTATGTAGGGTTATTATATAAACATATGAAATTATTTAAATTAAGAAGTGAAACAGTTTCATCAATTTTTACATTGACTTGCATCCTTTTATGCAGCCTTTAGTTTGAGTTAATGTCAGTGAAAAACAACTTGCAGAGGTTTGAACATTGCTGCAAAAAGATAATCAGTCACAGTCACACTTAGTTACTTTTATCTTAATGGTACATTTTATAATTTTTGAGTTATGTTATTTTACACACACTTGATGCAGATTTGATTGTTGAGAGACATTATTTTCATTATTTTACTCACCGGCTGAGTTTTCTGTCTCACCAGCGGAGATTCGGAGCAGCGATGAACGGACGGGATTTCCTCTTTTGTTGAACAGATCAAGACTTCTTATTAGACTGAAGAGAGACTCAGTGACACACACACACACAGGCACACGCACACACACACACACACACACACACACACACACACACACTGTACAAAATCAGCAGGGAAATGAAACTTGTCATTCAACAGAAAAAATGATTGTCCAAAGTTAGCAGTATAACATCTTCACACCAGTTTCACGACATCTTTGACTGCTCTGTAGTGTTAATTAATTAATAATTAGTGTTAATCACTGTG
>JAJHUR010086688.1:0-43408 GCA_027495735.1 Lutjanus campechanus
TCTAGATCACAGCAACCCTCTTCTCCACTGTCGAGTTCTTATCACTCAGCAGTAACTTGGCCTCACCTGCCTGCCTGTGCCCTGTCTTTGACATTATACTGTGGATCCCACTTCCTGGCAGCCATCCAGAAGAGAAAAAAGTGAGTGATTTCGAAAACCCTCTCTCCTTCTCCCTTGCTCTCTCTCGCTCTCACCAAAGCTGTCTCTAATCAGATTTAGCGAGGACTTGAGGATTGAGTTTTTGTGTGAGACTGCAATGTCATCAGCAGAGATTTGGAGCAGTAAAACCATTACTGTATTGGAAAGAGTGGTAATTGTATTTAGAAAGCAGGATTCAATGGGGAATCGTAATTCAGCTTATGATTTGCGTCGTTTTCCTCTCCACAGTTTCACTGCATTTATTGCACATTTGCACAGGTCCATTAACTAAGCTGATGATTATTATATTACCAAGGATATAACTGCACAATTCTATTGCTCCAGATACTAACTTTACACTGCATAACGAGGTACTATTAATTTTTAATAGCTTAAAGAATTTGCCTGAAGATAATACTAAATTTATCCCTCTTGATAATGCACTGTAATGCTCAGGCTCAACGTCAGTCACTCCATGCACAATAGGACTAAATGTTGCCTAATAGTTCAGTGATTTATGAGTAGGATTTTTTTAATAGTCAGCATTGTGGATAATCCTCTTCTTAGAGATGACTCAGATTAGAAGTTAATATTGATGCAGTTTTAATTGCTGGGGAGAAGGGGATCTCACTTTTGCATGCTAAGATATCAATCTGATTGCGCAGCTGCCTGAAGATGGCATGGGTTTTTCTGCCTCCAGAGCACTCACTGCAGGAGTCCCACGACTCAAATATAGATTGGCTCCTTGAGTCTGGTCTTGGACGTATCTGGATATGTTTCTGCCACTGTCTTCACTTTTTGTTTTGTGGTGTGTCAGCGGTGAATCTGTGGAGCTGGTTGTCTTACACAGCATCTTGGAGCTGGCCAGTCTGACAGTGTGTCAGCAGGGCTTGTGTCACATTATTGTCAGAAACAATCAAACTCAGGGAAGATATTAAGTTATTGAAAAGCTGTGTCTTTAAGACTATACCCATATGGGAAAAAAACTGAAAAAAACTTTGCCTCCAATAGTAAATGTTTGTTTTAAATCAATGACTTATAAGTCTCTGTGACTTACTCATGAAAATGGCCACTTTTGCATTTTCCTCAATAAACACAATTATTTAATTGTAAGAATTGGGTATGATATAAAGCTACAATAGGTAGAAAGCCTAAAATTGGTTGATTGTTGAGTGTCTGAGTTAGGTTTCGTTTTATCCATCCTCAGCCCCTCCTACCAGATGAGCAGCACATGCTTCATCCATGCACACAACAGTTTCCCGTAGAGATGCACGATAACTATCCGATAATTATCGGCCCGATATTGGAAAAAATGACGTCACACCGATAAGTCCGATAATGACATTTTTTTTGCCGATAACTACATCCAATTATAAATAGCCAACAATGCCTTGATTTCGCTCATTTTCAGTCCGTTTGTTTGCCCTGTGTTGCTGCTGCCTGCTGTTGTCATGTGCATAACGTCATATTGATGCGCCACCGCAAACATAAACATGGTGCTGCCATCACCAGTGTGGGCATTTTTCACTATTTCTGAAAAAGACAACGCGATTCAGTATGCAATAAGTGTTCAGCCGAAGTGCTGAGGGAAGGTAAAGTCTACCGGTTTCAACACATCCAACCTTATTAGCCACTTAAAAGTTCCACCATCATATTTGGAGAGGATGAGAAGACTACTGTGGCTAATGCAGCACTGCCAGCCAGCAAGCAGTCTGGAGTAGCTGTTCCCGACGACTAATTTCCTTGAAGATTAAATGCAAAATTTACTAGTCGACTAGTCTAACACTAAGAAAACACACAGACAGCAGTTAAAATTGAACAGAATTTATTACTTTATAATGTTAAACACTGTCTGTAAAAATACTGTGCGTATTAAGAGCCATTTAAAGCTGTTAATCACAGTCAACAATCGCCAAATCGTAACGTTACTTTAAATGCCGCTGAACTGCACGCTACTTTGCGCTGTGCAATACAAACGTTACATATTAATATACAAAACATGACAACTCACTAAATGCTTCACCTTTTCAGACCGAAGAGGATGACAGCGTCTGCGGGTAAACAACCTGCAGCTCACTGTCAGCCTGCTAACAGCAGCAACAGCAGCTTCTCCAGGTTTAAGTCCGTGTCTGTACTTAATGTGGTCACATGTTACCCAGTCGAGTGAATATATGTATCAGCTTATTCTGTCACAGTCTATATTCAACATTATTTCTATCGTCTAGATTAAAACACTGCGAAGCCACGCTGGTTTTTCGAGCTGTCATCTGTCCGACTTTACTGATATAAACATCCGTGGTTGCCTAGGTGATGGGCGAGCGGGGCTGAACTATATAATGTACTCGCAACACACATTCAAATGCTGATCCATAATTATGTACAAAGTTTTCATTCTGTAAATCTTTCATTTTTGTATGGACAGTAATGCACTTTATTTTTGCACTGAGTTTTTGTTCTGTAAAATCTTTTTTATTGAGCGATGCAGCTGAGTGAAGCAATAATAAATAGTTTTGTTTTTTTTTAGTCATAACTTTTCTTGTTTTTGTTGTGATTACAACACTAGTGATGCATGTTACATTATTTTTGATAAGTCAGAGGCAGAGTTATAATATTAAATTCATCTTTACTCACTACATCTTTGTCTTTCTTTACCTCAGGTGTATATATAAACTATTAAAAATGTTATCGGTTATCGGTATCGGTTATGAGAAGCAGGAAGTTATCGGTTATCGATATCGGTGAGAAAAAACAGTTATCGTGCATCCCTAGTTTCCCGAGACAATTGCGAGTGAGTACGGACCGACAGATATCAACTGCGTGTAATGAAGTAGATACCACAAAGTACAAACAACGACAGAGGAGTAAGGAACATTGAGATTCAGTTAGAGGCAGAAGTACTGAGAGCTGAACATAAAGAGACTTTTAAAAATGTCTTTCTCTTTGCTTCCCTGCGCACACATGAGCTTGTTACTTGATCGCAAGTAACAAGTGGGAGCATAAATTAATTCCTTTTTAATCCCCAAAGTATGAAAAAAGTATGAGAAATGCTGAGCTCACATCTGGCCGGTCTACGGGGCCGCAATTTTTGTGGGCTGCTGCTGCAGAGGTCTGAGATGCACGAGTGAAAATATATCCACTTTTCAATCCCAAAAGTTTCAAACATACACTGAGCTTCCCTCCTGCCAATAAAAGAGTCGGCGTCAGAGCGACTCCGGTGTTTCTTCCTCCAGAAGCTCCAGTTTGCCACCTACACTCTCATCCAGAGCTCCCCGGTTCTTTTTAGGATTCTCTGTTTGATAATTACATTTTATAGCAACTTTTCCTGCAGGAGTTTCCGACATTGATATAGGGTCTCACCAAATGAATGTGCACGTGCGGCTGCATTAGTAGAACAGCCAATAGGAACGCCTCATCTGAGATGACCTGTGTTTGGTTTAAGCCTACTGTCACGGGTCAGAATCCCTGAAGGTTGAAAACAGAGCCAAGACGAGGTGCTGAAGTCTAGTTTTGTCTCAGACCACTTGATTTACAATATAATGAAAGGTTATTATGAAATTATTTCTCAGTGATACGAAAACAATGTTGCCTACCGTAGGTTTAAGTTAACAATATGTATGTGTGGTATTAATGTACCTTGAATTCTCATATTGTTAAACCCCCATTATTTGTATGTTTTCGTTCACAAATTATATCAGTTTCATATTAAACAAATTTACTAAGGACATTATATCTGGTTTTATTGTCATATATAGCCTTTTACTTACATGTTTCAGATGAGAGATGTTAACATTTAATAAAATGTATCTATATCTTTTCCACGCAACAAGTAGTAGTAGTGCTCCAGTGTTGATATGACTTAATGTTTCCATCCCTAACATCCTGAGATTTATCATCATTGCACAGTCTCGAGGTAAATTCATTACATATTGAAAATGTAGATGCTATTTATGCAGATTACTGAAAATATCAATTACTGTGAATAAGCTGTAAGGATGTTAAGCCCAGCTACTCGCTCTTGTTAGATACTGTCTATAATGAGTTGGAAGCCGTATTACACTTCAACATCCAACCACTTGTAGTTATGCATTAAAGATCATTAGTGCTGTGATTAGGTATCAGCACTCTGCGACATGGCAATTCCTGTTGAAAAAGCAGACACCTCATCAGATATGAGTTGCCTGGAGTGTTTTTAACAGGGGCTTGCTGGTGTCGTGTTGTCCCAGTGAAAACAGCTATCCATCTGTGTAATAGGCCTTGTCAAAAGTTTACTGAGAATCAGCAATTCACTTTGAGACTCGACTGCATTTGCCATCGAAAGGAACTCTGATAAGCTGTAAGAGCCCACTGAGGCAGTGAGCCAGCTTTGATGCATAGTGATATCTGACAGTTGCTGTCCCCTTCTCATTCAGTCTCCATTGTCAAGACTCTAAACTTTTAAATGTATGGTATCTACACACATTCTTCTTCCTCAGTGCCTTATTTGATATTTACAAATAAGAGCTGAATGCAGTCATACAGTAACTTAATTATTAGTGCTCCTCTGCTCAGAATCTTAATCTGAGTAACTTGCTGCCTCATTGAATAGCCTCATATATTAACTATTTCTAGTCATAATTTTACCTCCCATAGGAGTTTGAGATCATTATTCGCCTTTTTGAGTTCAAATATTGATCTTGTTCACAGCTGAGTTGCCAAGATATTCAGAGAATTTCAGCATTCTGCTTGATTATAGTCATTCAGTTACACCAGTGACATCTAAAACAACATACTGTTTGATGAAAAGAGCATTTTAGTATTTTAATATATGTTACAAGGCTTTTTTAGAAAAAAAAATTATAATCTTAAATTGTTTAAATGAAGATTAACGTGTTTGCCTGGTTCTTTTCGAGGGTACAGCCCTCACAAACACTTAATTGGTCAGGCCATAACATGGCATTTTGTGTGATTACTCTGCCTGCAGAGCTACAAGAACAGCCCAGGCTAAAATGAAAAACTCTACTTCTTTAAACCTTTGTCCAGCTCTAGATTGCAGTCTATGGACATACATGAAGTGGACACAAAGATATAGCACTATTGATTTTGTCTAGCCTTGGAAAAAGGTAATAAAAATAAGCAACTGTGTACACATTGTATTCAAGATATATAGAATTGCTGTTTTTATACTTTAGACTTTGGTCATATGTGTTGAAAAACTGACAAGAAAAGATAACTGATGTGCAGTGGACATCCATTTGTAGATTAGTTTAACTGATCACTTTGGCACTTTGGAGGGGAAACACAGTTAACAAATGCTTTTGAACTCCTGCTGTGCACTTTGTTAAATTTTGTGTCCAGAATTGTAGAGTGCAGGTCAGAACAGGGTGAAATTAAGAGCACATTGTCACTAGATGTGGTAGGGGTTGATTAGCTTGATTGAGGTTACATCATCTTTGAACTGAGTACAGATCTTGTTAGCATATTTTGCACATAATGAAGTTGATGTGATCTTGAACCCAATTTAAAGTGTCTATGCTGATTGAATATGTCCCACTGTGACACAATAAATCACGGTATACAGTACTGTACCCTGTTGATGCCTTATAAAAACTGTTGTGTTGATTTCTTGAAAAGAGCACTCACATCTGGTAGCCTTTTTCAAAGAGGACATTTTGACACGTTCTGATCTGAACTCACAATGCATTCAGGACTGAGCCACAATATTGAAATATTTTTATACACCAGTGACACACTCTCATCCTCTTTGATTCAAGGACGATGGCAGAAAACTTTAAATGCAATGCCACTGGAATTTAAGACGCATACAAATGTTATAATAATTTGTTTCAGCTTCCATAAAAAGTGGGCAATTAGTGATTACAGTGTTGTAAATGCAAAATTACAGTTTTTATTTAAATCATCCCCCATTGAAGTAGGTGAGATGATTTAATCTGTCCAAGTTCTAAAAGTGATTTGTATTTTGAATAAAAAAAATGACAACCATATAATGTATTTAAGAATATTAGGACTGAAATGAACCATTTTTATTTATTAATTTTCCGCCATTTCTTTGGTCTGTTTATTGTTTACTTCTATAAAATGCTACAAAAATGGAATAAGTTACAATCAGTTTCACAGTGACTGAAGTGTTGTCTTTGTTGGAATCGGTTGTTTTGTCTAGCCTAAAATCCGTAGAGATTTTATTTACCTCATATACTGTTTTGTGATACCGTATCAATTCTCGTAACACTATGATATAGTAAATTGTGTGGTTCATTTTGTGTTGTTTAGGCTAAAAATCTACCTGCTAGATAGCAGTGTTATGATCTATCCTCACTGTTGTGATTGCATAAAAAAGTAAATGTCTTTAAATCAGATTTTATGCTTATGGTGATGAGTTCTTTATATTATGACAAATTTAGAAATTTTCAATATCTTGCTTACATTATTGCAATACATTGATTTTTAATCCCTGTACATTACATATTGTAGGACTGCACGATTATGGCCAAAATGTTAATCACGATTATTTTGATCAATATTGAAATCATGAGTATTAAAGCTATAGTTGGTAATGTTGAGAGAGCTGTTGGAGAGCTAGCAAGATTTGAAAGTGGCACGTCCTCTAAGCTCCACCACCTCCTCCTCCTCCCGTCAGTGCTCCGTCCAAAGCCACGCCCCACGTCGAGTAAAAACGCCCAATGTTCCGTGCATGAAGCACAGATCCTATAAGTTAGATAAGCAGTATGTACCGACCACCGGCTTACACCGACAGAGAAGCTAATGTTAGCACTGGGCTAATACGAGCTACAAAAGCAGCTAAGTTGGCAAACGTTACATATTTCATGAAAATAACAAATCCCCCTGAAGCAAAACAAATAATTACCTGTCCAACAGAAACACAGCAACCTCTGCATCACTTTTCAGGCCCTTCAGATGTCTCAGTTGTCTCCACCGCTCAAAGGCTGCACCGATGTTGATTCTGGTTTGTCCTCTTTCTTTTCTTTTCTTTTCTTTTCTTTTCTTTTCTTTTCTTTCCCTGTTTGGCAGGGCGAGCCGTTACAAGTAACGCTGGAAGTGCTATTTTTGGCTGCATTTTCTCTGCTATAGTACTCTTATGAACTTATTCTCCTGCTAACTTGGTATTTCTGCTGAGGAGTGTGCTGAATATTTCCGGCAACAGTGAAACGTGACGAGTGCGCACAGGGAGGAGGGAGGGACAGAGGGGGGCGGGAGCAGCACGAGACATGAAGGCATCTGATTGGTTCCTTTCCATTCGGACCGAATGGCAGGGATTGGTCAGAGTTTTTACAGGCCTGCAGCTGACACAGAGGTCTGATTCTTTTCGTTTCTTTTTCTGAATACATAATGTATTGACTACTCTCAGGATAGAAGGAGCATTTCACCCAGTATAACAAAAAATGTTTCTGAATAGGATTACCAACTATAGCTTTAATCGTGATTATTCATTATGTTAGGGAAAACATTTTTATTGCATTTTCTATTTTAAATAAACAATACATAAGCAATTATTTCAGTTCAGAATTAAACTTAAAATAAAAATAAATCAAAATAATAAAATAAAATTTTTGCCAGCTTTGACAGTCAAGAGTATAGTCGCTGATGTTCCCTCCACCAGTCCAGTGGGTTCTCCTCACTAACAAGATTGACACACTGTGCTCACTTGTTAGTTTGACAAAAGTGGATTTATCTTCATGTTTGTTTGTAAACCTGCGTGCAGCAGCACCATGAAGGAGCTCATCGCGCTGTTTAAGTAAATAACACCGTGCTTTTGTACTGACATTTTTGGCTGCGCGAGTCAAATTGTGTTGCCGCTAAGTTGCATTTTCATGACTGTTTATATCGCGGAGAGCCACGCCCGACGTGAACCGCGAGCCTGACTCGCCTCCAAGCGGGCTGCAGTTATGTCGCGCTGACCGCGGCCCGACGGTGTCGAGCCTCCTTTCTGTCCCCCTCCAACAAGCGAGTGTTGTGATACTGATACTTTAGTGTGTGTGTGTGTGTGTGTGTGCATGCGTGTGCATGCATGCATGCTGTTCCACTTACATGAACATTTTATCCAGGCTTCTATCCAGTATCCAGCCATTTCAGGTTATCAGAATAAGGGAGAGGGGGCTGAAAGAAAGGGCTACATTACTTTATAGGGTGCAAATAAATCACTTCATACAGAATTAGGTGCATTCTGAAGTTATGGGCTCCCACAACAAAAGCAGTTTAACACTTGGCCAGTATGAATAGCAGTGAAACATCGGGACAGGAATATGTTTAGGGATACATTTTATGTGTCCCTGGCTTGGCCTGGTGAAATGCCTTTTAAAATTGGAGTCTGTCCAGTTGTCAGTGACAATGATGCTGATTTATTAGAGCAGAGGGAAGAGAAGCAGGACAGAGGCTATGTTTCCCTCTAAAGCTTTCCATTTGGTAAATGATGCTTAGGTGTTCACTTTTCTTTGTTGACATGGGCCTGAAGCACAGCTGCTGCATCTGCATTAATGCAGAGTGGGTAACATGACACTTTAGCCCACGCGCTCTGCTGATAATGAAACGGTCTTTGGTTTGTAATGAATAATCATGCAGTTTTTCACAAACAGCTGATCTAACGGTGTTTAGATTTCATAGCACAAACTAATAATGGTAGAAAGGCAGGAAAATGAGCAAGTTGTGATCAGACTTGAGAGAGGTTAATGGTATGATACAATGTTATTCATTTTCTCACTTAAAATGCAGCATTTCCTGTTTGTATATTCACCTTAGTCAAATGAAATTTTACAGTATTCAAGTGGGTGTAATAGCTGCATTAAGCATCTAAATGCAGTTTATTTCTGTCTCAACAAAAGTGCATGTTTTTTTAAATTAATTGTGTTGTATTAGTTAATTTGCTGTTATATTTGTCTGTGAAATCGTTCATTAAGGAAGAACTGAAACTGATGCACTTTTTATACTAAATGTTTTTAATAGCCTGTTGCAATAGCACAAAAGACAAACATTGGAAAGCCTAATTGTTTTTCTAGCTGCACTTAATCCACAGAAAATACCACTGCTTATTAGAAGCACATTAATGTATTTCACTGTAGTCATTGTTTATCATAGGTTATAGTGTAAAGGGGAAAGTAAAAAGTCATACCATAAATTCTCAGTATGTGGTCAGGGACTTTTTTTCAACTGAAGTGAGGATTATAACTTTGTGTCTCATAAATACATTTTAAATATTTCAATAAGAAGGTTGCATTTTTTCTGGTATGCTGCAGTTTTATCATATCAGTTTGCTGCTGCTGTTGTTTGTTAATGCAAACTTCTCCTGAACTTGTGGCTTTGGCAAATTTATCATAATATACATGTTCAGCAACATATTCATTATAGACTCTCTCTGTTGCACTCTGAGTTTCTTTTTTCATACGTAATCACTATTTTTGTTCACAAATAAACTTGAATCAGTCCTAGTTTGCCTTTCTTTGTCTTGGTTCAGTCCATAAACATTAGGCCTGTAGCGACGCATCGATGACGTTGACGCCTCGATTCTAAAAAAAACGTTGACGTCAAATCTGGAAGTCGACGCGTCGCCACCTGCTCGCCACACGCACGTGGGTGACCAAAACATTGCAGCATGGAGGACGAAACTCCGTCTCTAACCACCTCACAGCAGCCTGCCCTCCCAAGCTCTACGTTGGCTAACTTACAGCTAACAGAACACAAACTGTGTCACCTCACACACCCCGAGAGGTGCAGGTGATGCGTTCAGGGCGCACTCTGGAAATCTGAATACCGGCCAAAAAAATACTACTGTATGGAAAACCCCGATGCATTCAAGGAAACTAGTATTTTCTAGTGCTCTAAATCTAAATCGGGCTTACACTTAGTTCAGGCTGTAAAACTGAATGCTCTTCCTTAGAAACTGTGAAACTGTAAAACAGGAATTTTATTTTGTTTTGTGTTAAACACTCAGGAATGTCCATACTGTGCACCGCACAGTGTTTTGTTTTGCACTACAACTTAGTATTTTTTCAAAACTTTTAAACTAGAGTTATTGGTACTGTAAAAGAGTAAACACTGACAGGCCTTCCATTTTGTATAACAGTACTTTTATTTTGTGTTAAGCGGAAGATGTTTGGCTGTGAAAAACCATCGTATAATAAAGTAATTTATTAAGAATTTTTTGGTATTTATTTGAGATACATTATGGTTTTTATTAATTGTGCAACAGAAAAATAATCATTAGATTAGTCGCCCAATTAATCGTTAGAATAGTCGACTATTCGATAAAATAATCGCCTGAATAATTGTTTTAAAAATAATCGTTTACCCCCAGCCCTAATAAACATTCAGACTGTCAGGGGTAACTGGTGGGATTCGCCCAGCTGCAAAAATTGTTTTAGTATTTCATTTGTCTTTTTTTTTTCCATACGTTTTTTTTTTCCCAATTGATTTTTAAGTGTTGTCTTCAGTGTCTGAGGCAATATTGAGGATCCCTCCTGTGGATATTGTGTTTCTCTCTAAGTAGCTTAAAAATTAAAATGGGAATTTTGAAAGCTTTGTGTGGTTTAGAATAAAACATTCACCTATATACAACAGACATAAATATAATATAATATAGTATATGGTTGGTGCATCAATGTCATGGAATCTGAGTTAATACCTACAAAACAGTTGTGAAAACAGTTTGGTCTCTTTGGCTTAGGCTGACTACTGAATCTGGGTTAAGACTGTGTTGTGTTTAATTAGATTCTACAGAGTAACAATAGGTCTGAAATGTTCATGGAGCATCAGGAAAAACTGCATATCTTCAACATTTACTTTCTCACAGAGTTTACCATCAGTCTGTTGTGGAAAATTAGCTTGGATGATGGTTGTTGTAGTATCTTTTTTTTTTAAATAAGTGAATGAGTCATTTAAGTATCCTGCACCAAATTGTGCCCAGCTTGTATGGGGATAGGAGTAGTGTTTTAGTGGTTTATTTGCAAAAACATATCTACGTTTCAAATATTTATTTTCCTAAATCATGTTTTTTTTCATGTGCACTCCAAGGAATATCAATCATACAGGTGTTGGGTTGTTTGATTTGTGTGCCTAGGGGAATATCTATCAAACTGGTGTTGGTTTATTTGTTTTAAGAATGGTATTTGTTTTTGCAAATTAACTCCTTATTTAATACAAATTTTAATTTCCAAAGGGGGATTTATATTTTAACCCAATCCTCAAGTTTTGTCATTCTAATAAAAGAAGGAATTTTTAAATAATCAAAGTTGTATTTCCCAAAATTGAAAAAATATTAGTTTAAACTCTTTTGTGCATAATATCAATCATCATCAACCATCATTAAATGTAAGTCAGTCTACAGCATATAGCAGAAAATACAGCATGTATTTAGAGTACATGTCATACAATACAATAAGTGCAAATTGATATAATAGTAAAGTACCACCATTATAATGCAACATAATTATTTTGACAGCACTTTACTAAACTACTTGTTGTTCATTACGTGTCTACTGTACTGCCAAACATATGTAAGTCACTGCATTGTCACATAACATCTCATAACCCACGGTTTCACTTTAAAGTTTTATAAAGACTAACAATCCATGTGAAATCTGAACAGTACATCCTTACAATGCATCACACGCATCAAAAGCTATGCATCAAATTATACAGAGTTCATGGAGGGGTAAGTACATGCTCAAGTCAAGTTTCTTTACAAAAAGTAAAATTTAAGTTTTGCCTTTGCATCATAATATATGTAAAGCCAGTGTCCCTCAGGACATTGTTGAGGTCATCACCCACGAACATAACCGATAATGAGAAGAAATGCTAATAAACAGCCATAAGGCTTGCATATTTGGTCCTGTGTCTCATGTCTTTTTTTGTGCTGCAGCATTGCCAATTTGTTAGTGCTTTCTGGATGCCACACTACCCTCTGGGACCTTCCCAGCCATTTTACAGCCTGCTAGACCAGCCCTGGCCAGTGCTACCTACAGCTCAAACCATTTAAATTTTGCCTTCACAACCACCTCTTGCTGTCCAGCCTTGTTCCCTGCCTTCACCTTCTCTACACTGACCTTTTCTGGAGGTGTTTTTTTCCTCAGGATGTCAAGCAGGGAGGGTGATGCAGGCTGCTGTGCTGCAACTGCTGCAGCCATTCTTAGAATCTCTTGATGAAGCTCCAGTAAACAAAACGGAGAGGCTGCACACAGAGGCTTTTCCAGAGTTGTTATTGGCTGTGCTGTGGCGCTGCTGTCTCTTCACGTCTGTCTTCTTTTCTTCCTTATGTGTACAGACAAATACGGAGGATGGACTGGGATGCTGACAGAAGTGACTGAGGCTTCACGTGAGTGCTTTCTTTTGCAACAAATAATACACAGTACTGAGAATTATTGTTGAATTAGCTTTTGTCTGTCCATGCCATTATTGTAATTTGTGTAGATACTAGTTGGTTACAATGGGTTGATTAGTGTAGTTTTTTTCTATTTTCATAAATAAAACCTTCAGTTAGAAGTTTAGACAGAACTGTCGTGGTGAATCCCTGCACCAGTTATTTGTGATATAGTGAAGGAAAAACATGGAGAATTGCAACTCTAGTGAAGTTGAAATTTCATGTAGCTTAGTGAGCACATCTGTGTATTTACTGCTACTCTTCTGCAAATGTGTTTGAGTCTGCAAGCTGTACGCATGTATATTTGCACACTTGCACAAGTCCATCTTTTCATTCGTAGGTGTGTAATCCTTGTGTACATTTAACAGACAAAAGGTAAGTTTAAGAATAGTTTTCCCGGCTAATCACAAACTTGGGTACACAAGCCAAGGCTGCACTGCATTTCAAGCATATTTGATGCAATCTGCTGTAGTTTCAAAACCTCTCCTCTATAAACAGATGAGTGTAATTTGTTTTGTCATTTCAGCCAATATGTTCTAACTGCCAACCTGCTTTCCACTGAACATCCGAAAGCACTCATGAAGAAAAGAGGCATAGTTATTATTTTAATCATTGTTACACCACAACACACATTTACATGCACACTTGCATGCACACATTCTACTGACTCACCTACCCACACATACACACAGATACATATTCTGTTGAACTAAATGGGGTCATGTGACCTTGACTGAAGCTAGGATAGCTTGCAGCGAAGGTTCAAGGCGCCACTGACATACATACTCTAAGTGCACAGGAGGCTATCTGAGGTGAGCATTTGTACAGTTGCACAATTGCTATCCAATTTAGAGCCCCTGCTTTTTAAGTTCAGAGCATACAAATGGCTGTCTAGCTGAGATGAACTGCTCCTTCTAGATGAGATAAAGCACACTCAGTGTTCTCCAGTAAGATAGATGGGCACATTTGCATGGCGGGCTGTCAGTTTCACCGCTGCCAAGCCTCCTTCTTCCTTAATTTCTTTTTAGGCTGTCTTTCTTTCTGCATTTTCCAACGTCTGGCTCTCAAAAGGGAGTACTACATAAATTACTAGTAGTTAGGGGATGCCATGATGTCTAATATATTATTCACAGTTGACTGACAGTGGTCCTTAATTTTTTCTTTTTTAAATGTGACTGTGGTGGATGAAGGGGAGAAGGAGCCCATGCAAATAATACAATGGATTGTGGCTAATGAATAGGCCATGATAGTAGGTTTTCCAGGCAGTTAAGATGGAGGTTAATTCTGACAGAAATGACTTCTATCATATTTTAGAGTTCCATCTATATCATGTTCAAGCCCAATTACTGGAAATAAGATTTGTGATTATCAGTGTACAAGTGGAATTTATGTTAATCATGTCTGAGTGTAATGTTGCACTCACATGCTCCTCAGATGGTCCTGTTTCCCAGTCTGGGAAGTTGTTCATCCACAATCGGTGTGGTCATGAGCTTTAAAGTCACAATGTGGAAATGACATGGATTCTACAAACGTTAGCCAAACAATTATACAGTCAGTGCAAAGTACAACAACAGCTCTGCTCTGAGACTAGTGTCTAAGTGAAGATTCATGTTGCTACTTGGGTATGCTGAAACAGTCTGAAGACCAGTGCGTCCCCTAAAACCACTAAAATTTTGCTTAACCTGAGTTATCAGGGTTAATGTTAATAAAAAACTTTCCTCACTAATAGAGGTCACTCTGTGTGGACAACAACTAATGATTAATTGATGCAAAATGTGGATTAATAAAAAGTTATCAACCAAACATTTACTTTAGTCTTAATGTTTCTGAGTATATGACGTCAACAGACAAGTTGTTTACCAAACATTTACCCCACTTTCTGATTTATTGCTCTGACTTGAGAGAGCATTCACATGAAAATTTCCAAGTCATGAACATTTTTTGCTGATAGTACACTATGTATTGCCACTTTTAAAATTGAGGTATATGTTGGATAAGTTACATGCACTGTTACTATACTAAGTATTGTATATATGCAGAGTAATATGAATTAAGTCTGGATGAATGGACAACAGATGAGCAACAGTGTCTGTCAAGTTGTATACTGTGACAAAAATGAGGAGAAAATGGGTGATAGCAGCACTGTTACTCCAACACAGTTAGGCCTGTACGTTTGCAGACTGGAGTGGAAATGCATAGTCTTACAGTATGCAATAATTACAATTTATTATCTGATATGGTCTGATAAAGAAAGTCTCATCAAGAGTAAAAATATCGTTTTCAAAGGTAAACTTGTCAAAATAGACACCAACAACAATAAGTTCCAAGACTAATCCAAAAACCTAATAAGGCTAACATCAAGATTCCCCCAAACACCGGCTGTTTGTACCTTAGCTCACTTTTCAAGCCTCTTGTGCTTTTTATGATGTCCTGTATTATGATTATTATTTGCATATTTGCATAGCTAACTGAAACTTACCTTTACTTCTCAATTGAGTCTCCTTCTCTTGTCTTTTTCATCTTTTTAGGTCTTTTTCATCTTGTTATATCTGTTGTTAATGATATGCACTGATGGATACATCAAGGGATTGCCTTATTCTGTGTTATTGTCCCATCCATTTAATTGTAGGTTGAAATTGGTCTTGATGTTAAAAAGGCAGCATGAAATGGTGCAAAATAAAAATAATGAACAATTACTCTCAAACACATTCAAAGTTAAGTAATGAGTCTGTTTGAAAATGTGTTTGTGTTAAAATGTAGGAAGAAAAAGCAAAAAGTTGCCATAAAAATAAATACTCAAGTAAAGTACAGACTGTACAGATACTTGACAATTCTTAAGTGCAATAAGAAAGTATTTGTACTTTGTTGCTTTATACCCCTGATCAATAGGCTGTAATTTTAGTGAAAATCACTAATGTTGACGTACACAATCTATTTAAATTAAAACAATAGTTGTTTTATTTATTTATTTTATTTATGTATTTATTCGAACAGGTTAAAAGAAAAACAAAATAAATAAAATATACAATGTGCTTTGGCAGAAAAACAGTTAAAGAGACAGCTCTATAACAACATAGATAATCATACCTTGTTCGAAAGGGTTTAGGATGAAGTTGATAAAACTTATCTAGTCCTACCCCTTTATTGTTGTGTTTTTATAATTTAATCAGTCAGAGCATGTGAAGGAAAACAGAACAGAAGAAAAGAAAAGAAAATGTATCAGAAAAAAGGCACATTGCCCATTGTTATAAATTCAATTTTAAGTTCAATTTTAATAGATTGTATACATGTTTTATTTTTTCTAACTTCTCTTCATACATTCAATTTCAGCAGTAAATGGAGTGCTCTGTTACTGATCAGTTTGGAAGCCAGAGGGAAATATTTATGATGGAATTAGATTATTCTCTTTTCCCTCCTCAAACTCGAAAACAGAAGTTGCTGCATGAATTTGTCAGAGATGAAATTACAACTGACTTTCAACATCTGTGACAGCCATCTGTGGCATTCCAAAGGTAGCCTTTTTCTGTTCGTTCTCCATATGCTTTGGCTCTTATGAGATGAGTCGCTGGAGTCTGAATGCAAGCCTTGTGTTGTAATGGAAACCTAACAATGTCCCCTGAGCTCTCTGCTCACATTGACAGTAACTAACGGACAGTTTCTGTTGATCACAGACTTAAGACCCGTTGGATAGTACTGCCTACTCATGCTCATGAATACTCATAAGTTTTAATGCAGAGAACTACAGGAACTGTTACTCTGGTTCATAAACCTCCAGGTGTATCTAGGGGGAATGGTTAAAAATAGCTTAGGTAGGAGGTAGAAATGTGCTTCAGGGTGTACTTAAATATCCATTGTAAATTAATCTATATCATTGTCACAGTTCTTTAGAGACAGTATGGTGTATTGGTTGTTTTCAGCCATTGAGGCAATGTATATTTTTGCTATATAATAGTAAGTTGAGAGAACTTGAAGCATTTTATGAGTCCTGATGGATGTAACTTTGATTTGAGTTTGCGGTATGGTGTGCAAGTAGAACTGCCCCTCCAGGGAGAGATGGGGCATGGCAAAATGTTGAGAGATTAGCCTTACATTGAAACAGCCGCAAAACCGCTCATTATTCATTCTTCCTCCTGTCAATGTGAAGTATTGCTGTCTCTTCCAGTCTTGACACGCTCTTACCAAATCCACAAGGGGCCTTTCGTTTAACTGCTGTTCCCTTCACTGTGCTGTTAAATGGCTCATTAGTAAGGCTAAGGTGTCACGTACTGAAGGACAAATGTATTGGCTTTGCAGCTTTACCTGTTCTGTCATATACATAAAGAATGGAGAACGGAGATTAGGGCTGTCCATGTAGCACGAAAAAACAGTTGGCTCTGAAACCAGGGAGGTGATGCATGGAAGAGATTTTAATTCCCTTGTGATGTTAATTAAATAATTGTATTAGGCAAGGATGTCAAAGGTATCTTGCTGGTTGATTTAGCTTGATCCCTGCATAAACATTCATTGGAAAAAAATTTTCAAGGTCAGCCAGAGAGGCCGATACAGATACATAAATATATGTAATGACCTTGGTTATTCCACATATACCCAATTTAATGACGCATGTGTCTCACTTATATTGAATTATGCTACACGGATATGGGGCTTTAAAGAATCTAAAATGGCAGCCTCACAGAATACAGAATTGAACTATATGATGTTTTCTGGGGTTCATAAATTTCCTTCTATACTGGAAATTCAGTGAGACATGGGCCAGTGCCAGGGTCGCAACATAAATGTTAAATGTTCGGAATGTGTAATCAAAATAGCAGAGGATGGAGTAAGCAAGAACGTGTTCATGTGAAGTAATACCAGGCTTAGTTTTGGGCTTCATCACAGATCCACCCTTCCTGACAACTAGAGGAGAAATCTGGGACCTTCAGCCCAGATTACCCAGTAATGTGAGGGATTTTACAGGTGCAGTCTTAAACCTCCTGACCTGATCAAAGACCCATCGTGGCCACCCCGGTAATTTTCTTATTAGATTTATAGTAGTAGTAGTTAAAATCTGGACAATTATGTCAGTTTTAGGCTTAGGTGCTATAGCAATATCTATTGTGATAGACGCATCATCAATAACAATAAGAAAGTAGTTTGATAAACTGTTCAGTAGTTTCACTTAAATCCAAGCCACTGAGGAAGAACATAACAAATCTGCCCCGGCTCATAAACAGCCTGTCATATCCCTTGATAATGGATCATGCCATGAGACATGTGAACAGTGAAACAGACAAACCCCAAGTGTACTCCCTCCCTGGCTCATGAAGCCAGGCAGTTATTTAACAGGTGTGTGGTTTGGTTGTTTCATCAACACATGAGGCAAGGATTCAAGGACATTTATCATTATTATCATTATCATTATTACACAGTTGTAGAGTTGTACAGTTGTAGTTACTTCGCAATATACCCAAAATACAACACGCATACAGATGATTAATTTAAAGAATTATGACAACAGTGTGGAGGGAGGTGACAATAACAGAAAAAGTGTGCAAACTGAGTGCAGATAAAAAAGGAGGTGTCAGTGACGCCTTTGTGTCACTACGACCCAAACAGAAGAAAGTGAATGGAGGGATGGATGGACAAGCAACTGCCAGAACACTGTTGTGTAAACTGTGCAGGAATACTTTTCCAACTAAGACCAGTAACATAACAAACTTATTGGAGTACACATCAGATTGTCATGATTGATAATTATCAATATTGACCAATATGAAACTTGACTATCATGATAGACCTTTTACTTATCTCAGCCAGGCCTGAGATACCCAGTACTTTTCAAGTGGGACCACAATTATAAATAGCCAATGAGGGAGACAAGTCTCCAAGGAGACTGAAGCAGCTGAGAAATACCAATACTAACTAAATGACATATGGCCCCGAGTCATATGTTACTTCTTATGTTAGTGGGCAGATGCAAATACTGTATGTTGAGGAGGAAAACTGATTATGCCTACAAGCTGTGTGATTTTGGAAAGTAAGAAGTTCTATTTCCATCTTGCATTGTGCATAGTGTACCAA
This sequence comes from Lutjanus campechanus, assembly GCA_027495735.1. Lineage (NCBI taxonomy): Eukaryota > Metazoa > Chordata > Actinopteri > Lutjaniformes > Lutjanidae > Lutjanus > Lutjanus campechanus. The sequence continues at coordinate 18,563 of JAJHUR010086688.1, forward strand.
GAGTGATTCAAGTAAGTAAATTTTTCATGAAATGTTCTCTATCAGAAATTGGAATGTTTTTGCTCACTCTGTCTCAAAAGCCAGCAAAAGAATCCACAGACAGACTATTTGATCAGTATTTCTTATTTCTTTAGTATACTAAATAAGTGTTTCAAATGTTTTTTTTTCTTTTGAAAAGGTATATGCAGCATTTTGGATCTGAGTTTTATTCATTTGTTGTGTCTTGTAAGCAAGTGAGGGTTAGGCGTAGTCGTATGCATGACACAATAATGAAAATTTAATTTATTCATTCACTTGGTATTAAATATGGATTCATAGTCCTGCTTATGAAAATTGACTCTCGCTATGCCACATCACTAATAGAATAAAAAAGCTTTGCTCTAAAGCTAATAAACTCAATGCATTGACTTTTTTGGGGGATGCCAGCAGTTCCATATACAGAAATGTGTGGGAATGTATTTATGATTGAAATTCTGTCAGGTACAGCACTATCACTGAATGAATCTGCATTGCAAAACACTTTCATTGGCATGTTTGTCTTTGAAAATGGAAAGTTGTTGCAAAACTTTGCACAACGTCCTTTCTCCCACACCTTTTTTTCCGATCCCATTATATTCTCTCTCTCCCTCTCTCTTTGTCTGTGTACATCCAACCGCTCTCATCCTGTCGTTCTTTGCTATCAGTTTAGAGGAAGAAATAGATTGTCTCCTCGCTCCCACAATCAATTTGTGTCAGCACACCAGGTTTCTCTCTGGAAGTGCCAATGCTGGGAGAACACTTGGTATTCACAAAATGAAATAATGGGCCACCATAAATTCTGTAGGGATGCGCGGTCTGTTTCACTTATGTTTAGGGAGATCTCCACTAGATAACTCTTGATAACATCTTCTATAGTGGCACCAGTGTTCCTGTGTGATTCCCCTCTTCTTACATGTCAGTTTTCAAACCCTTATGTTTCTAGTGGTCTCTCAACTGTAAACAAGTTGCAGAAAGTAATGTCTGTACACATAACTTGAGTTACATTGTGGCACTTTCTCATACTATTTAAAGCCTCTTTTTTCATATATGCATCATTACTAGTTGAGGTTCTTTGATATCTGCAATTTTACATTTTCTTCCACAGCAGTTAACTACCATCACAACAGCCTCAGCATCCCATGATATTCCTTCTTGTTTTTTAACAAACTACCGCATGCTGTGGTATTTCTGAGCGCTCTAAATATAGTAGTTTTTCTTTTTTTTTTACCCTAAGGCAGAAAACAGCATCTAGGTAGACACATAGCCCCACATTCACTTAGTCATTGAAATTCATGAGGAGAAGGGTAAAAAAAACAAGGCTAATTTTTCAAGAGCAGGTTCACAAGCACCAGGTCATTTGTAAAACCTGTTCAGATGGATACACATGAAATAAATGTTAACTCTGCTGACAGGCTATTAATAAAAAGGCCTTACTGTTTGATTTAGAGGCAAGGCAAGGGTATGTGCCAGGGGAGGCTGGAATTCTGTAAGTGGGCACAGAGAGGAGAAGCCTTATCTCAGGCTAACTTATGTCTTATGGGCTCCTTGAGTCCCTCAGGTTGATTTGGACTTCTCTTTATCACGAGTGGTACACGCCAGGCGGATTAGCCGGTCAATCCTGGATCAGTGAAACAACGCTATACTGGTGACATTCGGATTGATTATATCCTCAAATGACTTATTAAGATGTACCAGATCTGGCTGGTTGAGAACTAAATTAGATTAACTGTGAGAGTTAAACCAAGTGGCCAGATAAGGTAAGGTGGTTGTTCTTGCCATCATAGTGTCTCACATATTTTGAAGAGCATTTTATTTGTGGTGGATGGTTATGATGATTACGTAGTGCTTTATATATTGTAGAGACGTTGATGATAGGACTTTCTCACAGCAAACATTTTGAATTGTCATTGTCGCAAAGCACAGGTGTTACTAGTAATGATGGCTGCACTTTATTCAAGTGTGCAACTTATGCTTACTGGCTACATCTATTCTAGATGCAGGTTCATGTCCCAGAAATCGTTGACCTAAAGGGTAGCCTAACTGACATTTTTCAACTTGTTTTTGTGTCTAAGCGACTAATAGGAACAACAGTTTTTGAAACTGGTCCATTACTGAGGTAGAGCGCTCCAGCAGTTCAAAGCTAAGCTGCAACATAATCCTTTTGGGCGACTGTGCACCATCAAAGTATGTCAATTAAAAGTGCTTGCTTATGCCATTGACAGGCTCAGATACTTATTTTAAATGTATGGCAGCATTATAAAAAAGGATTGCTACAGAGACTAAGATACATTTAGTTTAACCAGAAACAGCTGTTTTATTGCTCTCACTAAATACATCCAAAGTCCCTTCACAGAACTGGAATTTTAGAATCGTACAACACTTCATTCAAACTGGACAAGTGTCAAACTGTTTTGGCGTGTCTTTTCACCAACTGTTTTTATTTTTTATTTTATTTTTATTTTTTTTGTCTAAATAGCCCTTTAATTCACTGCATTAGATGTGAAAATATTCTGGCTGTACCTGCCATTTCTCCCTGCTGCTTCTCTGATGGCAGACCTCCCTCTCACTCCTCTGCCAATATTTTCAATATTTTCACATTTTGTTAAGGTTGCCTCTTCCTTCCTTAATTTATTTTTTTAACCCATTTTATTTTCGATTCATTGCTTATTTATTTATTTTTTAAAATTTTGTCTGTAAAATGTAAGATCTGTATAAATGTGGCAGGATGAATGAAATAAGTCATGACTTTGATAACCTGAAGAGTAAAACCTGCAATAAAGTATAAAAAAAATGTTATTTTTGTTGGTTGCTTGTTGGTCAGCGCAGGTTGCATAGAGTTTGTTTTAGAGTTTTTTGGCAGAAAAACGCTGGCTATTGTGTCTGGATATTACGCTAAAGAAAGTAATAAGAGTGAACCAAAACAGTAAAGTTGCTGTTGTAAAACCAAAACAATGAGCTGAAAGATGCTAGCTACTGCAGAGTCATAATTCTCTGTGGGTTCATCATTAAAGTGAAACAAGTTACTTAAACAAGTAAACCTTTTCACATCACACAGCTTCCCCATTGTTAATAGAAATATTGTTTGGTCAGTTTTAATTTGAGTATTTTGTCAACATATTAATAATAAAAAAAAAAATTGAGGCAGCATTACTTCTCCCACAAAACACATTTTGCTAATCCAGAACAGTTGTGTATATCATGTATATGTAATTTCAGGAGAAATTGTTACTTGATATTCGGTGCTTGCTTTTATGAATATATTCCATTCTAGCCATATTCTGCTCATAGAGTCCCCTAAATCTGACACAGTGGACCTTTAAATTTTAATTTAGGGAGGATTTCCAACTCTAGGTTTTTATTTACAGCTTGTGGTGCTTAAAAACTTTTGAGGCTAAAAGCAAAAATAATCAAGAAGAAAAAAATATTACCCGCTGAAAAGAGCCTGTGGTGGTGCCTGTAATCAGCAGGTCTCAAACATAGGCTATTGAGGCAGTGTTGATGCTTGAAGCTGTTAGTTTACTAAGCAGGGAAAAGGGCTGATGTTTACCTCTTACTGCCCCCAAACATTGCTCTGTGTAACCTGCTGTGTCTACTGTTTCCCCACCGACCTGAAAAACCCAGTGTGCAGAATTGCCCATCTGCTGGTCTGCTGGCGTGTAGTGCAGCCCAGTATGTGAGATTAGGAGATCAAGGGAGCGCATGTCTTTCCTCATCCCGCCTGCAAGCTAAGGTTGTGTGTGTATCCTGAGTGTGTGTGTGTGAGGTCACTGTGAAAATTATAATTTGCCATGAGGTCCATGAGACCAAATATGCAGCATAATGAGTGAAACACAACAGAATTAAAATGAAACACATACTTAGAGAAAGTTATGCCATAATTTATACTGTAATGATCCCTTTTTTTTACCATGTTATTTCATTTGTAAATATCATGTAAATAGCAGACCATGAAATTGATCTTAAACATTACTGTACATACCCTGAAGCATTAAGCAATAGGGGTGAAGTAATTTTATGTACCATATTTCCATACAGAGAGAGAGGTGGGAGGCAACTAAGAATTTAGTTGGGGGGGGGGGGGGGGGGTGAAGATAAGTTCAAAGCCACGTAGAATGTGCATAGCAACCCATTACACTGTCATGGTGGGGAAAGAGATTGCAGGCCCATTCTCGCCAGGGGAATGTGCCAATTATTAGATAATGTTCAGAACAAGCCGTCATGGATTAAAGCTTTGCGAGAGTCAGGATGCTCTTCAAATGAAGATGGTTTGATTAGCATACACTCAGCTTTTCCAACTACCACGTGAAGTTTGAGGTTGAACAGAGGATTTCAGCCCTGTACAAATCTTGTACAGGGAATGCATTGCGCAAATCAGAATTGCTGCATCTCCTTAAAATCACCTCAAGAATTTTGTCGTGCATTTGTATAAATCTTGGTTAGGTCTATAGTAATAGTATTCTTTGAGTCAAGTGACTTAAATGAACATTTTTGAATCTGATTACTGCAAACAGCATTACAATCTGGCCTAATGTCTTATTTGGATGGATACTTGCATGGATGTTCAGTCAATTAATTATTTTATAATACTTGAATTTTTTATAAAATGCTGCTTTTCTCCATTTTATATTATTGTAACTTGAATGTCTTTTTTATTTTAGTCCAGGTTGTTTGAAGTACTTCTCCATAGTCAGTGTTTTACCTACAGTAGATGTTTAGCTCACTGGTGAATCCGAACCAACCAAAGCAAGTCACACAAAAACACAAACAAACTAACTTACTGAAGCAGTGGTCGACCGACAACTCCTGTGTGATACTTCTAGGGCTGATATTTTGTTTGGTGGGTCATTATGCTCTTATCTGACCAAAGTCTCATTGGTTGGACAGTTGCTGGTGTTCCTTTAATAAAGAGAGAAGCTTCTTAATCCATTGTTGGGGGGTCGAAGGACATGCAGTGCATGCATTTTTGAGTAGTATGCAATAGACTTGGGCAGTGTATAGATTGGTTGAAGGGAAGGCAGAATTTTACTCGACAGAGATTTTCTTTGGTTGACTATAGCCCTATTGAGTTCCCCAAAGAGTCAGGTTGCTGTGGAGAGAATATTTGGATTATTTAACAGTGGTTTTCCCATTTCACGTAAAGGCTGTCTGACATCAATGTAAAGAGGTGTAAATATTCTAAATATGGTGTCTGCTTAAACTGATATTAATTTTCTTTTCTTTTTTTTTAGGTAGGTTTCTTTTTCCCTTTCCACAGCAGTACATTGCTTAGCTTCCTACACCAGGTCTCCTACTACTTCCCCAAACTGGGGGTGTGTTGATCGTCATCTACTGTAGTTAATACTGGTAATACTGGCTGTGGATAAAACCTCATACAGTCCCAAAAACTATCCTGTAAATAAATTTTAAGTGGTCAACTTTAGTTTAGGATATTGTGATGGACATTTTCACTTCTTTCCAACCTTCTGTTGACTGTGATTCTTCGAAAAATAATTCACCGATTGATTAATGAAAGTTATTATTAATTGCTCCTTTCTGTAGACTTAGATGCTATTATGTACAAATTAAACATACCGTTTTCTGTATGCCTGAATCAGAAAAGTTGTAAATGAATAAACTAAGAAGTAGGGGCATCATAAATAACATTGTTACAAATGACACTCTTACATATAGCAGTCTTGTTTGCTGCACTTAAGTGCTGCACTATCCTCTGCTGATCCAGCTAAATGAGGTAGTGTTCCATAATGTTGATTTTGTTGCCCTCAAGGAAATTGTAATTTTGTTAATCAGAAACCGTCTGTCACAATAATATACAATTTTAAAGCCCTCAAGAGCTCAATACCACCATGCTCTTACTAGCATTAATAATTGATAAATGCATTTAAACTGTTTTGTTATTTTGGTTCCAATACTATAGCTGTGCTGCTGCTAATGAACTGTAAAACATACTTTACATTTCTAATAGTAAATAGTCACAGAGTGATGACTGAACTGGTGTTGCCCCTGTGTGCTATGTTTTTTTTTATTAGTCATATTGTATTGATAGAGCCATAAACATAGGCTGGGATATTTTATATCTGGATTACTTTCCTTTTCTGTGATAGTAGTGATGACTGGACTAGACACTTGAATCATTGCACTCAGCAGGAGCAGCAATTAGAATAAAATTTTACTTCTGCAACCTTATTTTAATTTGCATATACGTTCAGCTAACATGTGGTCATAGGACCATCACATGGCATGCTTAATAAGCCACAGTGTAGTAAATATAAAAATAGATCTGTCTTCAAGACACTAAGCAATGTAAAAGCTATAAGATCATAAATCCTACACTTGAAATGCTTGTGTAAATAAACTGTGTTCTTTAGTTTTTTGTGTATTTGTGTCACTAAATTTGTGTCCTGTCTTATAATATAATATAATTCATTGGTTAATAATTTTTTCCTTAAAATACCAAAAGAATGACTCATTCGTATCAAATAGCTTTAGCTTTTATCATTAATAAACACCAGTCAGTGTGGAAAAGCACTTTTGAAAAACCTTTTTAATTTGATAGGCAGTGAAATGGAGGGTTTCACTCTTTTGGCTTCTAGACAGACGGAGAGCAAAAGAGAAAAAATAGCCAGCATTACTTTGTCCCAAATCTTGTCTCCTGTAAAGTTGAAGGCCTCTGCTATTACCTGTATTACACCCTTAGACTTGTGTTCGTCTGAGAAATTCACACAGATTTTGTCTGAGAAATTCACACAGATTTTGCCTTTTTGGGGAAAAAAGAGAGAGCAATTTCTTGTACTCATTTGACAGAGACTGATATAACTATTTGGAGAGATTGTTCTTTTATGTTAGTTAGTAAGTTTGAGAATTCTTAGTTGGGTTTTGTTTGAAAGGGGTGAAAAAGACCAATGCTGTGAACTCTTGGACCGCGGTCTTCTGACATCATACACCACTGGTCCACCCAGGATGGATGTTGATTCTGTTGCTGCAGGGACCCTCCTTTCACCACAATATTGTCAGGCTCCCATAAAAATGCCATTCTGCTAAATGAGATGCATTTGGCTTGTGGGGGAACATACTCTTCATCAGCTCCCTTTAAACAGGAGTGATTAACACATCGTCTTTAATAGTGCATAGAGGAGGGGCTGCTTTCATTTTGGCCTGCAGTCAATTAGTCTCTTGGGAGCCAATTTATCATTATCTTTAAGCAGTAGATGGTGACCAAGATGACAATATTTCACGATTCTTAAAAAGAAAACCTTATAGAGACTTTTGATGAGGTCTTTGTGTTACATCATCAAATGGCGTTCTACATCATGTGCTCTAAAATGCTGAAATAACAAGAAATTATTTGATTTTGTTTAGCCTATTTAATAGGGACAGCGCATATTAATGAACAGTATAAAAATACTAACGTAAACATGCTGGATTATAGCAAAAACACTGATTTTCATCTGTATTCCCTTGACAGGGAAAAATTGCAATGTACAAATACAAACATACAAAACAGGCTTTAAGCCATTGTTTGAGATTTTTTTTAAAAAAAGTGGGATATGTAGGGCACTCCCTTACTGCAAGTGGGTGGCCATTCCAATATTTACTTCCTTCACTGTCAGCCCTCTTCTTAATGAAGTCATTTAAAGTTAAAGGACGTGGGGCCAGCCCGTGCAAAGCCTTATACATAAAACAAGCATATCTTAAGCATTTAAATTTCGCAAGGCTCAACAAATTTCCCAGTATGTTATAATGATGAAATGAAAGTCTTTTCTGGCTCTCCTGAAAAGCAATTCTGTTGGGTGTTACTAACTGAAACCAGTTAGTAAAACAATATTTGACATAAGAAAAATCATAGCGTGAAAAAAAAAACCCCATCCGGGCAGCATTGTCAAAAATGGCCTAATTGGCAATGGGGTTGCTGAAGTCAGATCGCTTAATTTTGGGGGGGACCAGCATTGGTTGAGATGATTCAGTCTGGACCAAAGTGGTGGTGGACAGAAAGACCAACAAACTTACCGGAGCCATGCTATTTGTGGGAATAAAATGCTACACGTCAATCTAAATGATCAAATCAAAACAAACACCAGATTTCTGTTTTTGTTTGAGACGAAAAACTGGTTGTAAAATTTGGCAGAACAGGCTGTTCTTAAGGAGACACTCCAAATACATTAAAGGATAACTTCGGTATTTTTCAACCTGGGCCCTATTTCCCCATGTGTATGTGTGTGTATGATTGACAGCTGCGACTCGTTTTAAAATTGGTGTGGTATTGAGAGACGTGCATGCAGCCCGCAGCCACGAAACGAGTTATAACGGTGGATATCGGGGCAAAGTGGTCCGTCAAAGTTTGTGCATTAAACGTGCTTTTTTTCGCCACAGTTCGGCTCAGATCACCAGTGTAATCTCTGTCAACAACATGTAAAGCGTCTCTCTTACCGTTCACTCAGTGACGACATCTCACAGGATCTTTGCTTGTTGAAGAATGTCTTCGTTGCAGTGAGTAGGACAGCTGTTTTCTTGAGGTGTGTTTGGTGAAGTGTTTCAGGATGGGATGTCTTCTCTTCTTGGGCTGGCAGTAGTCATCTTGAGAAAAGTGCACGCAGACTGCAAGACGCAGTGTCTGGACAGGAGTGTTAGCATCCAGTTGTAGCACAATTAGCCACAACTTCAGCATGTTGCTGTGCGACAAAGTCAGCCTGTAAAAGCTGTACGGGGTCTTGCACGACATCGACATCCTGTTCTTGTACTTCGATGACGCAAAAACACAAATCATTGTTTTCAATAGTTGCAGTAAAACTTTCAACTGAACGCCGGGACAGCTAACTCCGCTCTGACCGGCTCTCAGCATGACTCCTGTTTTCTTCCGGCAACAAACAAAGATCCCGCGAGATGTCACACACAGCAAGCAGTAAGTGAAGCATACTGTTGACAGAGATTCACTGGCGATCTGAGCCGGACTGTGGCGAAAAAAAGCACGTTTAATGCACAAACTTTGACGGACCACTTTGCCCCGATATCCACCGTTATAACTCATCTCGCAGCTGGCGGCTGCATGCGCGTCTCTCAATACCGCACCAATTTTAAAACGAGTCGCAGCTGTCAATCATACACACACATACACATGGGGAAATAGGGCCCAGGTTGCAAAATACCGAAGTTATCCTTTAAGCAGGCATGGAAAACAATTGGAGTATTGCAAAAAATCTTCAAAACAATAAAAAATAATCTCTGCTTGAGTCCTGAATAAGCAACATGCAAATACAGTAGGAAATCCCCAAACAGTGGAGCAAGACGACAGTCCTAGTAGTGTACATGTACCCAGCTTATGTGAAGAAATAAACATGTCCTTGGGATCCGAATTGCTCACTCAGGCAGCTTGCTGGCCATATTTTCAATGAACATTTTAACATGTTTGTAGTATACCCATAAATTATCCTGGCACAGTAAATGTATAGAGAGTGTGAAGTAACAAGGGGCTACAAATTGCTCTTGAGTGGCCCTGTACCCCTTCATGAATGAAACTTGGACAAAATTATAAAGCAAGATCTAGATATTAAGAAAATATACCACTCAATTTGCCTCACATATATAACAACAATCATGTTGCTGTTGGAGGCCCAGTTGATTGATGAGCATGGTTTCTCAACTGCTATCAGATGCAGATACTGTATATAGTGTGATCAGCTGCTTTTTAATTAAAGTATTTATTCATTGGGAAATACCCTGCTCCACTAAACCAAACAAGCCTGTGTGCAAACATGATGAACTAATGCCTTTAATCGAGGTGACAGCCAGCAGCATGTCAGCATCTTGTAACAGCCCCTGAGGACAACCATGCTTCAAGAACAAACAAATATTCAGGCGAATGTGCTCCATATCCATAAACTGTGCAATTATCAAAACACATACAAGAGTAAAAGCACAAACGGTACAATACTGCTTGCAAATCCAGAGATGCTGCAAATATCAAAACACATGCAGGCGGGGAACGCAGATATGACAATGAAAATATGCTGTACAGGAAGAGAAGACAAAAAAAAAAGACAAAAATATATGAAAAATAGCCATTATAAAAATTAACAGAGTCTTAACTTAAAATACATCAGGGGTTTTAACAGTGTAAGAGATAATCCGAGGTTCACTGAACAAAACTTAAAGGAAATAAAATAAGAAATTAACTTCTTCAGTGTACCTCTCTTTAAGTTCTACTTACCAGCAATCAGCTCACAATCATGTAGTCTGAATAATTCACCAGTGCAACTCCACATACTCTCTGATGCAGCACTCTGTGACTGCTACTGCTTTATGAAGATATGCTGAAATTCCCAAACGTGACACACAAGTATTACATAGTATATTGCTACGCTCGTACGTTACATTTTGATATTTCCTATTGACAAATAGTTGAGGCTGTTGGTGGTGCTAGGGCAGAAAAGACGAGGGGGTTAACTAAAATATCAGCATTAAGCTTCTGAGGACAGTTTGTCATGCAAATGTTGTCATGGAAATTAAGTAATTTCTTTTTTGAGATATCTCATAATGGAGAAAACGGGTTAAAGGTAGGGCTGGGCGGTATGACCCAAAATTCATATCACGGTATAAATTGAATCCCTTCACGGTAACGGTATATATCGCGGTATAAATGTTGCGGTGTAAAACTTATAATGGAAGTACGGCTGGGTGATATGGCCTCAAATTTATATTGAGGTATAATCTGAAGCATGTGTGGTAACGATATATATTGCAATATAGTCTTTTCTTCTGTATATATATGTCAAAATGACTGTTTCTCACAAAGCAGATACATTGCAGCAGAATAAACACGCTTCAAAATATAGTAAAAAAAAAATTTGTACAGTATTGTAGGAAAAGGTTACTATTTATATGCATTTATTTATTTAATATTATTATTGTTGATAATAGTTTATTTCTTTAATAAAATATTGTCCTCTAATGAGAAAAATCCTCACCTTTATTCAGCTCAGTCAATATAATGATCAAACGATGCGGGATACTCATATTTTTGTATTAATGCAGCAGGATCATTTACATCAGTGTCACTCTGACAGTTTACATCAGTGAGGGTGTTTTAGACCACAGCAGACAGCAAACTGCACACAGACACACACCGAGGAGATGAAGAGGAGAGACAGAGTCTGACTCTTCATCATGACTTATAATAAACGTTTTTGTGGAGGAGTCCAGCGTCACACACGCAACTTCAAACCCCCCCAGTATAGGCCGGTATAGTTAAAATCTCTACCATTGGCCAAATTCATATCGTTTCTACCGTTATACCGCCTATACCGCCCACCCCTAGTTAAAGGAGAAAAGTTAGACCTGATAACGAGATGGACGGTCAGGAGGATCAAGCAAATAATTATGCATGATCCCATAGGGGCCATGATTACTCAAATTAGATTTCATGGCAATCTGGTCTTGAGTTATTGATATATTTTTTTTGTGTTGGGAAGGCTGACCACTATATCTATCTTCAGGCCCGCTAACCAGGCAAATATACAAAAGGTTGCTTTGGAAAATTAGACAGATGTGTGTAAAACTGTAGGCCACATTTTTGTCCTTGCAGAAGTCATTGTTTGTAGTAGGGATGGGCGATATTGGCAAAAAAATTTATCCCGATAATTTATGGCATTCAGCTGATAATGATAAATATGACGATAAAATGATGTTATGATTTGCAAAACTCTCGCGGGATTTGTGTCTGTTGTTTCTACTAATATATCAAACTCGTGTGAGCTTTCGCAGGTCTAGGGTTCCCTTCTAGACACGACCCTCTCTGTGACTCTCTGTCAAACTAATGACAGCAAACTGTATGTTAACATCGTTACATTCTGCAGTGTTTCGCACACACAGAGACTTTATATGTGAACACCCAGGTACAGTTTTTGACCAGTTTTGGCATTTTTACTTTTTTAATCAGTCCGAGAGGACGGCATCCGCGACTGACTAATGATCAATCTGCTCTCCTCCCCCTCCTCCCTCACCTGTTCGCTCTGCTCCGCTCAGTTTCTGACAGAGAAACACAGACTCTCCTGTTTAATGTGAAGGCCTCCTTATACAGTTGTTTAATCTTATAAGTGCACCTGGTTGGTGTCGATGTCATTCACCATCACATTAGTTTCGATTGTTTTAATAAACTCCGTCATTAACAACAAGTCTCCTCCGTGTGCAGCTTCTCTGCTGCTGTGAAAACTGAATCGCGGGTGAATTTATATGTGGAAAAAAACAAACAAAATGCGAGTTGGGTTTTAGCTCTTTGGCTTTATAAAACATCGTGCTGAGAAAATCAACAGATCAGACAGAGACGGTAAGAGAAACACTCTGACCTCCTCTGTGTGTGTGTACTGTACGTGTGCGTATGGAGAAGATGCAGTGACAGAGAGGAGAGATTCTGCAGCCGTGTGATAATAAATTACATTAAAATTCAAATGTCGGCGCTTACCAATACTCTGATCTTTAATAATTCTGTTTAATACAGAATTTCAGTACACACCCCTATGTGGGAAACACAGTGCGCTGTACAGTTGTTCGGATTTAAACAGATTTTTATGGCGAGGGCGTCGCACAAAAAAAATGCGCCATCAAGTGGCATTTATCGCCGTTATCGCAAAGTGGCAAATTTTCATCGGTAACAGTTTTTTTGACGATAAATCGCACGCGATACGATATTGCCCAAGCCTAGTTTGTAGTAATTATCAATAACAGTAAAGATTTACTATTATTCAAATCTTTTTGATAGATTTTACAACTAACTATTGTAGGCAATAAACAGTGACAAATCCAGTGTACTGGTCTCTGATTTCACAGATAAGACATATTTGTATAACCAGAACAAGAACCAACTTTCACTTCTGACAGTTGCAATTGTAAACATTTTGCCATGTGCTCAGTATTGTGATGACATTGCAATGTATTGGATTTTTTTTTTCAACTGCAAATTATGTCCCCAAAAGTAAACTTTATCAGCATCTGTTTTATCCGATAAAATAAAGTTTTCAGTCTGTTTGAACTTCACTTCAGTCATTTCCATTGCAGCAAAATGGAATTGTCAAGCAGCAACACTGTCAAAAAAACTACCAATCCCACTGACTGTGAAATCTGCTAGCCTAAACAACACCATCTAAAAAAAAAAAAAGATGTTTTGCATGGTGAAGTGCTGAGAATGAATCAAGCAGTCTCACAGCCTCCGAGAAGAAGCTGCTCTATAGTTTGGTGATACAACAGCTAATACTTCTGTATCTCTTGCTAGACAGCAGTAGAGTAAACAGGCTGTGGCTGGGCTGGGTATTGTCATTCAGTACGCTTTGGTCTCTGCAGGGTCTGGAAAGTACTAACAACCACAAAAACAGGGTTGCAGATTTGTGGCAGTAGTGTTTTTTCCCTTCATTTTTGGAGTAATTAACAGAGGCATTTAACTAGCTTACACCCAGCAGGACTGTGGTCTACAGGTGCACTTCATGAGTTCGTTTCAGTTCTACATGGACTTGCATGGAATTTTATGGACAGTTGCCAAAGTTGTTGCAGTCATTAGCAGATGCCATTGTGGACAATGAGTCTCTCGCTGATAATGACGGTGCGACCAGAAAAAGGTTAATCATTAACAAACTTCTCCAACTGCAGCAAGTTGGTTCTTAAGATGTTTTATCAAAATGCTTGTGTTGAGTGGCTACTTTCCAGAAAGTGGTATCCGGTGTGGGATATTAGAGTAGTACGGGTAGTATGAGTACGAGTACATCACAACAGTATTGGACAGTATTTATTGCTCTCTTATGTTAATTTAATAAAAACAGCTGTTTTAGAGCTTTCTTTACCAGGATGTAGATTTGTGATGTCCTTGAAAGGTTCTCTCTGATGCTTATTCTCAGGGACCTAACCTACAAGAAGGTCTTGAAAATAACTGCTGTTACAACTGATTTTTTTCTGGAATTCATAGCTTCCTTCCAACAGCCACTTCATTGTTTTTTGATCACTCAAAATCTGTTATATAGTGCAGTACCAGAAGGAGATTGAGATAATTAAAAAAAAGAGCTCATGCTGCAGAGAGAAAGAAAGGGTAGGATAGAGAGAGAGAGAAATGTGTGGGAACTATATCTGATACAGAAGATGGCGCATAGAAAAAACCAGACACATTGCTGTCTTCTCTCAGCCAGACTTAAAAACCAGTCAGGCAGCAGGGATCTACAAATGGCTACTCTTAAAACTGTAACAAAACCAAGTCAGTGCAATTCAAACAATATTCTGGGCTCTGGGCTGTAACACTCTTGTGATTTGACTTTAATTGCAATGATGTGCAGCATAAGTAAGCGCACAGACTTAGTCACCTCAAATGAACTCTACTACTTACAAGGGAATTAATGTTCTTTGTGTGTCTGTTTTCTAAGTTAAGCAATATTAGAAAGGCAAGAGAGTCGTCTGAACTCACCGAGGAGCTACTCATTTGAACTTTGTTATCACATTGTTTTTTTCTGACTGGGCTAAACCCTTTCTTTTGTTTTTTGCAAAATATTAAGTTGTTATGTTTGGATCATAGGTCTCAACACAGTCAGCAGGACTGAGGGGTAATGTAGCATAACCTTTTTAAAACTTCCATTTCTGTGTTTGTAAGCCTGCCATTAAGTCTCTGGGGTTATGGGAGTTTGTTTGTTTGTTTTGAGAGTATTTTCTTGTTCAATGGATATCCAATCACAGCTAATGGGTAGTAATACTGCATACCACAAAGGTGTAGAAGCCAGATTTTATATCGACTTATACCATTCATGTTATGATTACATACACCATCAATGCACGTGACTGAAAGTGAATGTCACGTTGATGCTGGCAACGACATGTGTGGGACTTGACGGGTTATGTGCTTGTCGTCCTCCTGTACAGTGGTGTCAACAAATCTTCCTGCAATATGGAAAAATGAGCCGTTCCTACATCTACCTGCCCACTCACTTTTGTATTCTTTTTACACTCGATAGTAAACATCTTTTTTTGTTTGTGCTCACATGCACAAAAACACACTCAACTCTTATCTGTTTATACTTAATGTTCTGGAGTGTTTGAGAAACATGATTGTTTTCATCCCAAACTCTATTATTATTTTCTGTTGATGCCACTGCTTTGCTTCTTAGTTCTACATCTTCCTGTAATATCTTGGTAAAACTTGTGCCCTGAAGCTAGATATAAGCCTCTGCAGAGAATCACTGCAGCTATGAGGTCTTATCATTCATAGCCTCGACATGGAACAGTAACCCATCCCATGGAACCACATGTGTAAAGTTAGTGTGCTATCAAATGATTCCATTGAGTGTCTGCCATTTCACCTGTCACTTGTGATTTGTGATGGCTTTGCAGACATGCATGGGACACAGAGCATACTTGTCTCATACAGTACAGCACATTTCACACTTGTTTCATGTGGTGTAAAATCATAAATTTACATCAGTAGAGGTTTTTGTAGCTATAGTCTTGGTTCTGTGTACTGAAAGTGCTTGTCAGAAACTTTTATTGGAATTTTTTATTGAGGGTTTTTAAAGCAATGAGCAAGCTTTGTTTTTATAACCTTAAAATGACAGCAAATCCACAAAACCAATAGTTCATAACCATGATGATAAAAATATCTCTTTTGCGTATGTTATGCAAGGTTTCAAGACGTTAGGCTGCAAAAATAACTGAAGGCAGAATGAAATTGGGAACTGTAGAAGAAGTGATGGCATTTATTTAAAAAAAAGTTTATTTTGAAATTAAAATTATAAACTTAAACAGAAACCTGAACAGCCGGCTGCTTGTGCTCAGAGCCATATACTTAAGTTTCTGTTGTCCGTGATAGTCTCCCAGGGGATGCTTGTCTTGATGGTGGGCCCTTGAAGTGTGAAACAGAACTACAGGCCATCAGCGAGCACATTGCAGTTGCCACCCACACATCATCAGTTTGGGGCTGACAATAGGCTTGCAGGGAAGAAACTCAAGGGAGAGAATTTTAGCATCAGTGCCTTAAGCTCCATAAAGTCAAATGTAGTCCTGTATTGTACGTGTATTGAGTCTGTTAAAAGAAATGCAGACAGACTTGCAGATAACAGTAAGAGTTTGGTCAAGTCTATTTGGATGAAATTAATAGAAACACATGGGAATTGATGATTAAAAAATGTGTCTTTATGGCAAGTTAATTACCAAAAAATTGAATTTTTTCTGTTACTACTTTGCTTAATATCAAAGATGATCACAAATGTGAGGGATAGCCACATCATAGCATTAGTCCTGTTGTTGTTGTGTCACAGCATGGTTCAGTCTTGTGGAGGGGTCATTTTTGGAACTGGATCCTGATAATTGAGACTTGACACGTTTAATCTAATCGGGTCAAGTAGGGTACATTGCTGCTGGTCTTGGTGCTTGTATGTCAACATGTCTTAATACTTTAGTGCATCCAAGCTGGCTCGCTGTCAGACCTCATCACATGATGTGTTATAATCATGGCTGGAGAAAAAAAATTGTTTTTGACGTACGGTAGAGTATATGAACTGTGGGGAAAAATGACATTTATTGCTGCTCCTTCCGACCGTGGCTGCCTGTTAATTGGTGTTGCATCATGCAGCTGCCAGTGTTGATGTTCTGTCTCTATTTCGGTCTGTTTGGGTTGATTGCATTTTGGATTTGGTCTATTTGGACTGTGTCTAAATGTCTGAAGGGCCCTGTCTGATTGGGTCTCTTTTAAAAAAAGAAAATGAATTCATCCACATCAGACTTGAGTAGTTTGAGTATAGGGTTCCATAGTCATTTCAGGCTGGGGACAAATTTGTCAGAACTGCTCATTCAAATGCACCCTGGAAAATGGGGTTCTGGGATGTGGAGGCAGGAAAGGTATTCTCAGTTATAAGAACCCTGTGAAGGTCAAGTATTACATTAATAGATTTTTAATAGAGTTCCATCATAAATTACTATGGCTGTCTCTCTTCTTATCCCTCCGCGCCAGTGAAAGCTGTGGCTGGGTGCAGTTTCTTGTTTGGGTTGGCCATCCATCCATATGCACCATTCTTGTGACCGTGTTATTTTGGGAAGGCCATGAGGAAATTTCCTCAGATTTAGCACAAATGCCCACTTGGACTCAAGGATGAACTGATGAGGGGGATTAGATTTAATGTGTGCAAAAGCCAAGGTCACTCTGACTTCGCATATGTCCCATTCTTGTGAATGTGATGTCTCAGGAATGCCTTGAGGGAATTTTTTCAAACTTAGTGCAAACGTCCATTTGGAATCAAAGACAAACTGATTACATTTTGGTGGTCAAAGGTCACTGTGACTTCACAAAAAAAATAATTGCCAAAACTCTAGGAAAAGAATTATATGGTAATTGTGAATAGTGATTGCACAGACCTACTCTGCTGCTGGGTTGAAGATGTATATAATGTGTCCGTGTTTTAGAATTTGCAGCTTCCTTGTAGGAACATCCATATGTGAAGCATTGTAGTTCACCACAAGCTCACTGGTTTAGCTGATATTGAGCTTCATTATTGTTGCACCATGTGATGAATCTCTCAGTCCTCTGGACTCCTCCAAAAAAAAAGTCTCTAAGTGAATACATCATGTTTCTCCCTGGGAATTATTCAGTGGAATCATAATTCTCTTAAAAAATGCACTTAATACCTTTTATGAAATTCCTTCAATGCCTTCACTACATATGAGTCTGGACAGACATGGATGTAAACTGCACATGGTTGATTGGTTGGTGGAGGCATACTGCCAATTATTCTTGGTTCATGTCACTCTCTGCAGCTCGCGCTTTCCTCGCCTGTGATGTAGGGGGAACAGACTGTATGCTTGTACACAGACTGACCCACCTGTCATCACATCAGGCATTTGAAACGTGTTTTTGCATAGGGGGAAAAAAAATTTAATCCTTGCTGGGAAAGTCAATCATAGAAGCTGCTGATACTGCTCAAGGCCTCCAACCAACTCTCCTCCTGGCCACACTGGACCTCTCATGGGGCCTTTTGTGGTCCCAATGTTGAGTCTCTGTTTCCCATAGCAGCCTCAGGCACATGCGTAAGAGACCTCTTTCCAGGGGAATGTGACATAGTTTGTTGCAGTTGTCTCACCACATCCCTGTCCCTGCCCTCACCTCACCTCTCACCCAATGGGCTTTTACCCTGCTTTTCAACTCACTAGGTGGTCTGCAGCACTGACATGTCTAACTCAGTGGAAATGACTCTTCAAGGGCTGAGAAAGCCCTTAGAGATGATGACATTTTCTTTCATGAGAAATCCTCCTGTCAGTGTCATAGATAGTCAGTCAGAGAGCAAAGCAGAGTTGAGGTTTGAAACACACACAAAACTGTCACCTTCAAAGGAAGAAGTTGAGGAGTTCTTCGGGGTTCAACCAAAACTATACTGACCACCCAGAATTGAAAGGAAGGACCCAGATGAGTTATGTAAAGATTTTTTCCCCCCTGTTTCATCATTAAAATGTAAATTTATTCCAGGACAAAATCGCAGCATTTATTTTATTACATTCGTTTTCATCACCAATTTTGATCCATGTTGATGTTAGAAAATTATAAAGAAAAAGAAGTCTTAAAAGGAAAAAGAAGTCATCTTGTTATTTTTAGGTATTCAAGTTGAAACAAAGACTTTCTTTGATGGTTATTGTCTCTCTCACTCTGTCGCTGTTTCACTTTTCCTCTCTCTCTGTCTTGATCTACAAAGACTGTCTTTTTTGTACTGGTTTAAGTGCAGTTGTGAAACACTGCTACTTTTTTAATTTTTATACCTCCGCGCTGGTACAGCAGCATTGAATTTGGTGGTCAAAGGTCACTCTGACCTTATGTCCATCCATCCTTGTGAACGTGATATCTCAGGAATGGCTGGAGGGAATTCCTTCAAGTATGGTACAAATGTACAAAATTCACTGAAATCATACAAGTCAATATAGTTATAACTTAAATTTTTGCCAAAAAATACACCTTTTATTAAATTCCTTCAAAGTCTTCACCACATATGTTATGAGTCTGAACAGACATGAATGTAAACTAGCTTGGTTGGCAGAGGCATACAACCATGTGGCAGTAATTCTAGTTTGGCACATGGCTTATAGAGGTTTAGACTGAAAAGGTCCAAACCTGACTCAAATCTGTCCTTCATTAGCACATTTCAGCCCGAACCCGATTACAAAACCAAAACTTTTCTTAACAAGCTTCCCTCTATGTACCAAACAGTAGGAGTTGGCAGTGACAGGGACAATACATGGGGCGAATCTGACCCCATGAAATATATGAGAAATATGGCCAGACTGGAACCAAATCCGTTGCATCCCATTCAGGTTCAGGCACAGATCTCAAGCTCTTACATGGCTCTTGGTTCATTTCAGGGAGACATAACCTTTCTGCATTTATCTTCAGCCTAGAGTTAATTTGGGCAATGGGCCTTCAATCTACAGGAGCACACACCTTTTTCCCTCCGGGTCGGGCCGGTATCGCACAGTCAGGTATGAAAGCAGATTACGCGCTGTGCTCTTTAAAAATGGCACCGCGATTCATTTTTCAGCTCAACTGATTTCAGTCGTCATACATTTGTATTGATTTTTAACTCTCACAATGCATCGTTACTTCCCTACTATTGAATCAACGGTTTCAACAAAACCTGAACGTTACACCCTCCATGTAAGTGTAGATTTAGTGTAAGACTGCTGTATTACACTGCCCATTAATTTTACCTAGTAAGTTTGTTACTGTACAATATTTTCACCTCTTCTCCATCACATTCATCTCCCACCATCTGTACTCAGATCATTCCTCATTCACTTCCTCATTATCCAACTGATAAGCATACATCAGTCTTCCATCCACAGAAGTGTCTCATCACTCCCCTTAACCTATTCATACCACCATCTCACCCCACCACTTCTCTTACTCCTTCAACTCTGACACTTGCGTCTTTCCATAAGGCATTGTCATTCAGCAGCTAATATGTTTATAAAACCACAAGTCATCCTTTAAAATTATGCAAGTGCACTAAATTTAAAAGAACACTCAACCAATATTCTTAAGAAGTACAAATAGTACAATCTGATCTGTGATAGCTGCAGAATCACTGCAAAGGCCCTTGAGGGAGGCCCAGGTGGGAACAGTCTCCCTCAGCCTATATCTGTATTGACCATCTGTCTGTGAATTGCGCTCTCTGCAGTTTCAGTACACTGTTTGAGTACAAGAAGAATGTAACCAGAAGAAAGTGGTAAAGTTAGACCACCTGTAATATTGTAATATTTTTTAAAGGTTTTTAAGGTTAAAGGTAACAACTGTTGCAATTGAAAAGAGAGGGATGTTTGTGTTGCTGATAGCAGTGTTCATAAACAAGAACCATTCCTGACATTAAGTACTTTTAATTTTTTCTACTCCTGGCAAATGGAGGACTTTGGCCTTTAAAGCTCAGATATATATATTTTTTAATGAAGATTAAATCAGATAACTGAGGGAAAAGGTCCCTAATATCAATCAGCCCATTGAAAGCTCTTTTTAGCTTGCTGCTTTTAGCTAATTTTAGCTTTTTTGTTGTTGCTTTGTTTTGTTTATTGGTGTGTGTACAATAACTACAAACAACTCATGAACCCCAGACACATTAATATGCACACCGGCCAAATGTAGGCCTGGTTTACCTGCTCCAGCAAAAGAACCAATTAAACATGCCGGTTGCTATATTGAACAATGCTAAACAAGCTAAAGACACTATTTTTCTTTCTTTTAGAGCTTCTGAATGTTGGACTTGCAAGGTTGAGGCCAATGGGATATTATTCTGTGATAAACCAATATTGTATATGGCTTCACTTAGCGTAAATTTGTCTTCCTGTCCATTAGTGGCTACAAAGAAATGCAAAGCCAATGCACTTCAATTGAATCATTTTCAATTTGTCTGTTTAAATGATTAGTGTGGTTGTTGCACCTCTGCCTTACATGATGTTTACTGACTGCACTAATCAGACAGTTTTGTGTCCAGTGGCACAAGGTTTAGCATAAACATGCTAAACTTTAAATAATTAAATATTGCAACCTTAGCTTGTAGGCACCAGATATACTAATTGGATAAACTAATTATGAATATTTTATTAATGAACAATACCACGTGACTGTGCCTCCAGGATGTTGTGCGAGCTGCCTGCCATTGCCCCCTTGCAGACAGCAGCCCCTCTCCCTGCACAAATGCCTGGATTTTGTAATCAGCAAGGTGGGACAGATGACGTCTTGTAACACCAGTGCGGTTTGGCCATATTTTGATTTAGAAAATGAAAATAAGGTTGTTTAGACTGTGTCAGAATAAACTGGCACTCGACCATTAACCTAAGCTGCTAATGTCAGCCACACTGTGAGGTAGCTAACATTAGCTTCAGATGCTGTGATACTGCATAGTCTCAAAAAATAATACATTTAGTGAGTTGTGTTCATGTGTTCTAGGATAATGTGCAAAGTCCGTAATGCACGCTACAAAGCAAACATGCTTCAGTGGTATTTAAAATACTATATACGGTTATTGAAGAACATGATTAACTGTGTGAAATAGCTCTTAATCAGTGGAGGCTGGTGAATTTTTCTCCAGGGGGGGCTATGGCGAAAATCAGGCAAAGATCGTATGGTATCACACCAGTGTATTTTAATATACAAAAAGAGCCTTTATTTGTACTTGCAGAACTAAATGAACATGTTTTAGAACCTGATGAACTTTCTTAGTTAAGGTAAATTAAGGTACTTTAATTTGTGCAAATCCTTTATAATAATTGTATTTTATTTTATGATTTATGCTGAAAGCCTAAAGTAAGCAAAAAAAGTACCTCAATTAGTATGAAAGAAATCTGATACCACAAACCTTTAGACCAGTGATTCCCAAACCTTTTCCAGTATGCCCCCCTTTCGGAAGCCAACAAAAGTTCAAGCCCCCCACCACAAAATTTTCAATCAATTGTTAACAATAATTGGGGATGGAACTGATTAAAAAAAGAGAATTCAAAAGTTAAATTTGAGCAAATTAAAGGTCAGCTGGATAGAAACAGCAAACTCATTTGTTTATTCCCCCTACATAGATCATATTCATTCAGCTTTGTTTCACTCTTTTTTTCTCCCCTGGCCTTTCGAGCCCCCCTTGCAGTGGCTCTGTGCCCCCCCAGGGGGGCCTGTCCCCCAGTTTGGGAACCACTGCTTTAGACAATGGAAGAAGAATAATGAACACACTAAAACCTATTAGAAAATAACAAGATTTAAGAATTAATTAATTAATTAATTAAAAATTGCCATTTTGCGGCTTAAAATTTACTTTTTGTTTGAGAAGTTTACATCTCTCAGGGAGAATTAATAGTGACTCTGTGGTTAATTGTCTTTAACAGGTTTATATAAAGTACCTACTTTAAGGTGTGTCGCCCACTTTTCTGCACAAAACAGCAACTATTTATTCAAGTACTTCGAATTACATCCATATTATATTACTTTATAGTTCTACTTAACTTTTCTACTCCACTACATTTGTCTGACAGGTACAGTTACTTGTTACTGAAACGGGAACATTTTACTGCACAGTGGCTACTTTAGCTTTTTGTACTGATAACAGCTGATAATATTTACATACTTTTACTCAAGTAAAGTTTTAAATGCAGGACTTTTACTTGTAGTGGAGTATTTACACAGTGTGGTATTAGTGTTTTTACTGAAGTAAATTATATGAATACTTCATCCAGCACAGCTCACCTCTATGAAGATCACCTGGTACCAGTGTGAGGCTGAGTTACACTGTCGCAATGCTCTCCACAGAAAGTTTATCATCTTCCTCTCACTGTTGTTGCTTTATGATGTCGGCTGATCAGGTTCTTTAACTCTCAGCTTCTCTTCTAATGTTCTCTTCTCAAAACACGTTGTTTATAGTGACTTCACAGATTTTATGACTCCATCCTAGCCACTAATGCTCTAAACTCCTCCAGCTGTCAACACATCTCACTCTGCTCTATTGATGTAGATCGAGCCTCTCGCTCTCTGCTGCCACCCAGAGGTTCACAATGTGTAAAGCAGCAGCATTCAAATGAATGCTGAGGGCGCAGGTTCTGTGCGCCCCATCAAGCTCCTATCTCTTGTATTGAGAGGATCGAACTGCGCATGTACAACTTATAGCGAGAGTAAATGGGTGAAAAACTTGCATACCAAGCCGGAAACACATGACCTATCTGTAACTTTGGACATCGTAAAACATTTTTAACAGCACATTTTAAAGGCATAGTTAGCGATATAATCCGACGCACTTTTAGTCAAAATTACCGTATTTCTCCTCACTATCCACAAGCTGTCACTTCTGAGAGCATGCTGGAAAAAAAATCCGGTTTCAATACACAGCCTGTGCTCTGAATTTCAGCTGGTAAATCTGTGGCTCGGAGCGAGCCACCAAAACATGAGTCCACCTCCTCGCCTGGGGGGCTGGTTCATACTCGTGCACAGATCAGACACAGGGGGGAGGGGGAGTAGTAGGTTGCGTAGCGTGCGCAGTTGGAGTAAGAGAGAGACACGGTATATCCAGGTGCAGCCCAAGAGAAAACGGTTGGAGGAGCATAAATTAAAAAAAAAAAAAACGGAATAAAACGTATTAAAAACGTATGGCGGAGATCGACGTCTTTCTGCTGGACAGGTGAGCAACATTATCTTTGCGGTGCTTCACATAACAGTAACAGCCGTCGGGCATTCATCATATCGTCTAATCTGCCAAAATGTACTGTTGTTATGATGTTATCTATTTATAATAGCAGTCAAGTTGTGGGTACAGTTGTCTGACGGGTCAGCTAACCTTAGCTTTGCGGCTATTTCAGCTGCTTTACTGCTGCTTTAGTTTCTACCGCCGTTTCCATGACAACACACGTCCATGAACGTCGGGGGTAGAGCTCGGGGTGGAGTATGAAAGGAGGGGTGGGTCTGTATTCGTTTACCTTTCAAATATCAACAACCTCTCTACTCGTTTTCTCCCACATCGCTAACTACACCTTAAAGTGCAGATTATACATTTTACTCACTAACTACACAATATTGATGCTGCTCATTTAAAGAAATACACAGCATATATTTTAAAGTAATGAAGTCTTCTTCACTGAAGTTTTAGGATTTGGTGAGAGGTGGGGCGGCGCCCTAGCACCCTCTATTGACCAGCCGCCACTGCTCTTAATACACACAGTATTTCATCTTTCATGTTTAACCTTATTTACTCAAAATATTGTGCTCAATTTGGACTGTTTTCTTATTTTTAGACTAGTCAATAGGGGTGCAACAGGTCAAAAAAACGTAATGTTATGAATATAACTACTGTTCCCTGAAGGAGAGGAACGAGGTACAACACATAAGTATGGGATATCACGCCCTCGCGTGGCCTGACTCTGCACATAAATACCACGGTCATCCTTCAGTTCGATAACCGCTCTTCACCGAGCTCAGCTGCGCAGCGGGGCAACGTAGTGTTGTACCTCGTTCCTCTCCTTCAGGGAACAGTAGTTGCGGTCTATGTAAGTGCGTAGGGCACGCACAGGACACAAACGATGTAACCTCCTCTGCTCCTCAGACGCAAAAGGAGCTCAAAAGTCATAGAGCTATAGGCTGTGGGGATAACCTTAGGTAAATACGCCGCATTCGGACGTAATATAACCTTTAAACCATCTGGAGTGAACTGGGTACAAGAGGGGTGCACAGACAAAGCATCAGGATTACTGCTGCCTCGTCTCCCACTACTGTGTTTACAACAGAGTGGAAGCGGGGCGGCCGAGCGGCGAACTGCAGCCGGTAACCCATGGCAATGGTCCTGTCCACCCAGGGTGAGACTGCGCGGGGGGGGGAGA